>BLXL01010367.1:0-25726 GCA_023170135.1 Acarapis woodi
TTGATTTAATTAGTCGGATTATGATTTTTAATTACCATCAAAAAGTTAAAGGATATAAAAAACAATATTTCATCTGTAAATTTTTCTTTGTTAAAATATTTTTTCTAAAAATAATAGGTAGACACATTAAAATTTTAAAGTCGAAAAATCAAAAATTGAATAGGTTGAAATTAACTATGCTTCAAGGCTTTACTTATAATTTAATAAAGATCATTTTGAAAAGTCGTTAATTTGTTAACAAAGAAATATCAAAAAATTTAATAATTATATAATATTTCGAAAATTTCAACTAGAAATTCAATGGACCCTAAGATCGATTTTTTTTAGAAAGTCTGTGTTATTATTATATCTGACTAATTTTCTGAAATTGATCAAAAAATAAAAGTTTGTGTTTACTTTAAACCAATGAAAATTGAAACTTAGATACGTTTAGACCTTAAACTTTTTATTTTTCTTAATCTTCGAAATGTGAGCAAACCGAAGCTTTTTTATTCTAAATAAAAGTATTTTATTTTTTTAGTAAATAAACTTTGAAAATTTAAGATTTAAATAG
The DNA here is from genome assembly GCA_023170135.1 of Acarapis woodi. Lineage (NCBI taxonomy): Eukaryota > Metazoa > Arthropoda > Arachnida > Trombidiformes > Tarsonemidae > Acarapis > Acarapis woodi. Next base: position 554 of record BLXL01010367.1, read on the forward strand.
AAAATCAATGTTAAAAATAAAAATAGTCTTTATATTGTTACTAATTTTCTTTTATTAAAAAGATTGTAAAATGAATAAGATCTCATGATTCTACTTTATTTTTTTAGCATAATTATTTAAATCATCCATTTAAATTAGATTTTTATATAAAGAAAAATTTGAGATTCAGTTCATATTTATTTAAATTTTTTCAATAATTCATATCAAATACGAATTTGATTCGAGTATTTAAAAAATCTACAAATAGAAATTTCAAATTTCAAATATAAATTCTACGGATATTATTTGTAAATATTTATAAGAATTTAAAACATAGATATTCTTCTTTGAATTTCTTGAATGGATTTTCTTTTTAGTAATGATAAATCATTTGACAAAAATTCATCATGCGATTTTCGCATCTATTGAATTTACCTTAAAAAAAATCAAAATTAGACCATCATGTTTCGTTTTTTTATTCAATTTTCAATAACATTAATATATTTATATATAGTTGATAATTACGAATCGTTTAGAATTTAAGCAGTCGATTAAATTTTAGAAATTCGACGATAAAAGATTCATGACTAATTATAATTGTCTTGAATCGCAATAAAATTCATTAAAAAAATTTTCGAAAATTAGTTATTATTAGAAACAAAGAGCTTCTCCTAACAAAAAACTTATTTGAATTAAATAATCATGAATTTTTATATGATCCAATAAAAAAGAAAAGGTTATCCAAACCATAACATTGGTAATTTTATTTAAAAAATTGATACTTATGATTACATTCGAACGAAAATTATAGGAATCAAAATTTTTTTTCAAATTAATATTTTACTCTAAGAACTTTGAAAAATTAAATTTAAAAAAAAGTGTATTGTTATTTTCATCTAGAAAAAACATTCGATAATAATTTCTAAAAACAGAAATAAATTATAAATTTTTTTTACAAATTCAAAAATTATTATCGTTGTCTGCAAATATTTATTTATTTGCATTATTTAATAATTCGTTTTAAGAATTGAATAATTTTATGAATTCTTTTTAATTACAATTCGTAAGATATATTTGTGAAGAATATTAATTTTAAACATTTCTAATTTAAAAAATTACATAGAAAAATTTATTTGAAATTTCATTTTGTTTTTAGTTNNTTTGATTTTTCGACTTTAAAATTTTAATGTGTCTACCTATTATTTTTAGAAAAAATATTTTAACAAAGAAAAATTTACAGATGAAATATTGTTTTTTATATCCTTTAACTTTTTGATGGTAATTAAAAATCATAATCCGACTAATTAAATCAAATCAGTCTAACAAGGATGTTATTTTTTTTTATCACATAACTTTTTAGTCAATGTACTAAACTAAAAAACGATATAATCAAGCAGATTGGTTCATTCAAATAAATTTAAGCTTCTATAAAGATAGTGATTGCTTTATGAAAGCTAACTAACTGAAAACATTGTTAATTAATTTATTTATAATTGTCCAAACGTGTTTGAATGTAATTTTATGATAACTTAAATTTAACTTTAGAATTGAAATTGAATTTTAGAGCATTCTCCAAAAGTTATGAAACTAATGTAGATAGCTGAAAAAAATGAACAAACTTATAAAATAGCTATAAGTGTTAGTTTAATCATATCTTTAATAATATCTAAATGTCAATTTTTGCGGTCTAGGTAACTTTTAAAAATGAGAAAAAAATTCTAAATCTTAATAAACATATTTGTTCCAAACTTTTAAGACACTTAAATTTAGAATTTTTCAAAAGCTTAACTAATGAAGCTAAATTTTCTGAAAAACAAGATTGTTACACAACATTTTCAATCTTTATTCATTTGACATATAATTTTTCACTAATAAGCATTCTTTTATTTAATAATGACAAAAATTTGAAATAATTCATCACTTTATAGGGTGATTGACATTTCGATTGGTATGAATTTGGAGAAATTTTTTATTCGAAAATATAAGCAATGTTTTTAATAAATTTAATAATTTTTTTTTGCTATAAATATCTAGAAATTTTGAATATTTTATTTCATTGAAACAGTTTAGATTATAAAAGCTTTTCTTTAATGAATCATTATCAAATTATTTTTTGTCGAATCATTAAAGATGATTTGAATGAGTTACTCGTAAAATTTGAGATTTATAAATTCTTCAAAACTTTTGAAAAAGTAATTAATAGAACGCTTTCAATAGCGTTAAATTAAAGATTTAATATGATAGAGATAAAATTTATGCTTGAAGACAAAGTTTATTTATTCAATCCAAACTATAAGTGCCACTTCGATTAATTAATGTGATTAGATTCATTATTTATTTTATAAACATTAAAACCAAATTTAAGATAAAGTATAAAAGTTGTTTTGACATAGTGTGAGATATAGGTGTGCGATTCTCAAACTTTAATTTAAAATCCTGAAAATATTTTTTAAATATGTAAAAGTTGTTGCATCAAGTGACTTGGTCCGGTTTTTTTTAATAGTTTGAAAAAGTATGTTATTTTATTTGATTATATTAAATTTAAAGCGGTATGTAAAATCACATATTCGATTTGTTTCATCAAATTATTTTATTTTTAAGCTTAATTTTTTATTTTCCATTTTAAGGATTAATGTTATCAAATTATATTTTTAACCATGTTAGGGATCAAAATGGAGAAATTCGAGCACTTCATTTGAAATTTATTTGAAATTGGAGTTTAACAAGTGTATTTCATAAAATTATCTAGTGAAAAAATAAATGTAATAATTGGGTGATGACTATAAGATTTAAATTTCAAATAAGTTTCTCTTAAATATTTTAAATTAATTTTAATTTTAAAAAATTTATTAAATAACTAAATTACTCAAAAATTATTCAGAAAATCCTCGAAAATTTACTAAAAAAAGTGAAGTATGCTTTTGAAAAATTAGAGTGTGTCTGTTTTTAAAACATCTTTTTTTGCCGAAAAACAAAATATTGCCTGAAAAATAAAAAGATGTTAAAAATTTAAAAAAAATTCTAATTGAATTCGTAAAAAACAAAAATGAATTCTTTTTTCTTTTTTTTACTTTAAAAAATGCTAATTATACTGTTTTTTTTTTTTCAAATGGATTTTAGCATCTTTTTTTATCTTTTTATTTATTTTTAAATTTTAAACATTATAAGTCATTAGAAAAATTTCTTATTACATATCAAACTGAGTGCAAGTTGGCGTAGATCTGAGTTAATCAAAACACGGCAAACCATGTATTGATTCTTAACTATCTCAAGTATACTTTAGCATCAAATTGCAGGAGAATATCTAAAAAGTTGAAAAGATACGAGTTGATATCTTAAAAAAGAATCATACTTTTTAACTTGAACATTTTCTTCACTTATTAAAATTAAGAGAGGAATAGTTCACACTGTACACGATAAACAAGTATAATACAGAAGTAGCCATGCTGAACATTGTTCGATCAGAAGCATGTAACTGGGTAAATTGGGCACAAATCGCTTTCGAGGGGAGCAAATTTTAAAGAATGCTTGTTAACAAACGCATTAAATCTAAGTCATTTGAGATTGAAGTTTAAAATGTAAAAGTTTAAAATTCAAAATCAAAAATCTGAGCAATATAAAACACATTCAGGTATTTAGACAGATGAGATTTTGATCTAATAAGTCGAAATTGTTATAAAAAAAATTGAGCGAAAAAAAAATTGTCCTTTTTACGATACAATTAACTTATTCAATAATCAGTAAACGATTGACTTCTAGAAAGATGTCTTTACTTCATCATGCAATATAACTTACTAAAATACGAGCAAAGCCATATTATAAATGAACAAGTGTTTATGGTTCAATATGTCAAACTTTTAGGTATGTTCTAAATTTTGAATATATATTAAAATGCTTAAAAATAAGTTTATATAATGAACAAACCAGAAAAGCTTCCTGATATTTTAATCATAAAAGAACACAATATTACGAATGTGTTTCTCACTTATTTGAAAAGCTATTAATATATATATTCAAAAAGTAGACGGATTAATTTTATCTAAAAAATACTTTCATAAATATTGCTATGAATTGTGCGAAAATGGCAATTGATAGTACAGATGTTTTTGTCGTGCAATTTATCATTTGTTTTATCATCACTTTAATTTCAAGCTATTTAGCCTTATCTATTATCTCTTTAACAATATAATTTTTAACTTAGTATATAGTCCATAGTTTTAAAATGTTAGTATCAAAGAGTAATCTATGTTCCATACTCAAGCAGAATCAAATTGTAACAAAATATGAAATAATTGAATTTATGTAATTTTATCAGGAATAAATTTATGTTGAATGAACAAGATGTGATCTAATTTCATGTACCTCGAAATTCGATAAATTTCTCCATCACATAACCAATTCTATTTAGAAAATTTAATTGTATCTGAATGAATCTAATGATTAAACTGAGTTACAAAAGAGCAAATCTGAGACTATAACATCAAATAGTTCATTAACAAGTTTATATAGAAACTTCTTATGAGGCTAATTATTCAATACAATTAATCTTCTTTAATAGTTTAAAAAAATTAACCTATTATCATTTTTCGATTTTTTTTCGCTTAAATATATCCAGAAATCTGTCAAAACAATAAGTAAAATTCAATTTCAAATTAAATATAGTATTTTTTAATAATTTGATCATATTATTATATATTACCTATTAACTTAAATTAAATATTATTTAAATTAATCGGATGTCGAAAAAACGGTGCACAAATTGAAAAAATATTTTTTTTTACCTCTCTGTATTTGACGTATGTTTTTTTTATTGACCACATAATTAATACTTATTTTTATGTAGTTAATTTATTCAATTACTTTTGATTTTATTTTTTATATGCAACCATTCATTAATTATAAACTGCTTCAATTACTTTAAATTCATTTGATGAATCAAATTGTAAAACACCATGAGCCATTTAAGTTGTTTCGTCAAAGTAATTAAAAAATTTAAACCCTTTTATTTATTTTTAGCATTTCCACAAAATTGTTATTATCAAGGTGAAACATATCAATGCTCGTTGGGAGTTACATGTTGGATGAGTGGTCGCCGACCACTTGATCTTTGTTCAGGAGGTGTGCTTTGGAGTTGTTGTATACCATATAATATACGTAAAACATCAGTTGGTTTGGTTGAAGAACCAGGTAAGTTTGAAAGAACATATTTAAATTATCGACCAAAAAATTATAGATTGGATTGGGTTTTCAAATAAATCTAGATCAAATTTAGGACGTTCAAAATTGATATTCGATTATGAAAATTTTTGAGTTATATTTTCTAGATTAATTTTATTTTAAATAAATTGCGATTATTTAATTATTAAAAAAAACGAAATCGAAAATTTTCTTTTTTTTTAGAATGTGGTAAAATTTATGCTCGAACATCCAAAATAGTTGGAGGAGAAAATGCTAAATTTGCTGAAATACCATGGCAAGTGGCAGTTGTGAAAAGACAATATTTCAATCAAAAGATTAGCTGCGGTGGAGCGTTAATTAATAGAAAGTGGGTTATAACTGCAGCACATTGTGTTCATCGGTATGTATTATTTTAAGAGGCCAGCAAATTTACAAATTTCAAAAAAAAAAAAAAGAAAACAAGTCTAAACCCTTATTTTTAGAATTTAAATTCCTCTAAAATTCTTAGAGATTAAACATGATTAATATATTTTTTTCAATATTCTAAATTCACACATCTAAAATTTTCAACATATTTTTACACTATTTATTTTATTTCAATTACTTCGACAGTTATTAAATAATAATATTATCAGTGATTAGGTCAAATTTCTCTTTTTTTTTATTTTATCAGATCTCATATTAGCATTAACCACACAGAAATAAAATTACATCTTATTTTTTATTATTAATATTAAGCGAAATTTTATGACTCAATATTTAATATTAATTCGCCTCTATTTTCTGAATTTCAGATAGAGATTGCATAAAATAAAAAAATCAAATTTTTTATTTGTAGGTCGATCTTCATCTTTCTTGTTCTATTTTGCAGTAATGTAAGAATATAAGATAATCAAAAAAAAAAGACAACTCAAAGATTTTTACGGTATTAAAATTTTCAAGTTTTTTCTTTTCAATAAAATATAGATAGTGCGCAAAAAAAAAAAATATCATAATTCAATCGAACTAATTTGGTTCAGAAGAATAAAGAAAATTAAAGACAAAATTTTAAATCTTACTTATGTGAAACATTTATAATCTAAATTAGATATTCAGACTTTTATTTGATTGATGACTATGAAATAATACAACATATGAGTAAATTGATGTATATTTGTACACTGTCTAACAAAACTGATGCTTCTTATCAGTAAATTCATATTAATTAATAATGAGTTGCTCGACAAAAATTATCAAAAATTTTAAGCCTTCTCGTGAAATTTTTTCAAATTTTACTAAATATATTTAGGCTAAAAACATTGATTATCAAATAATTATGAATAGCAGCTATAAATTTGGAGGGAATGTTAAGACTATATATGTATCAAATATATAATGGTATAGTTGATACATATAAAATTTAAAAATAGGTCGGTTTAATAAAAATAATTTATGTTTTCGATTAAAAATAAAATTATTTTCATTAATGAATAATCACTTTTTCAAAAATTTAATCACTTTTCCGTGTAAATGGCAAATACATGAATATAATATGTTTTTATTCAGAGTTTATAAAAAAAATGCTTTATTTTGAAATAGAAAGTTTCATGCTAAAAATTATTTGACACTCAAAAAAAGAGATTAAGATTAAAAAAAGATAATTAGATGAAAATCTTTTTCCACATTAATGTTTACTAAAAGTTATTTTTATTTGTTAATTCAGACTATTCATGATTAAATATTATCAAACTTCTAAATAAAATTATTTTTGCTTCTAGAATACCTGCAACAAATCTAAGACTACGTTTAGGCGATTATAATCTCAAAGGAGAGACAGAGAAATTTGCACATGAAGAATTTGGTTAGAATTTTTTTTCTATTTTAAGCTTTTTTTAAAATTTAAAAAAAAAAATTTTTTCTTTTTCTTATGCTCGAAAACAAAGGTGTAAAACGTAAAATAGTTAATGAAAAATATAATCCAGCAACCTATCAAAATGATATAGCTTTATTAGAATTAAGCGAACCTGTAAACTATAAACAACATATCATCCCAGTATGTTTACCGACGAAAAAAGAGAATTACACTGGTAGTTTAGCAACAGTGACTGGATGGGGCAGAACGCAATATGGTGTGCCGGCTACATTAGGTAAATTGATTTTTGTATTCAAATATACCTGATAATAATTTTATTTAAAAATTTTCTTTTAGGAGTACTTCAAAAAGCCGATGTTGAAGTTCTTGACAGTGCGATTTGTCAAACATGGATGAAAGATGTTAATAGAAAGGAAATCATTTTTCCAAATATGATGTGTGCCGGTTATAAGGATGGTTCTAAAGATTCGTGTCAGGTAAGTTTAGCATTAATTGATTGAAAATGAATTATGTTTTTAAATTCGATTATCCATAATTTTTTTTAAAATAGGGTGATTCTGGCAGTCCATTAACATTAAAGATAAATGGTAAATCAACATTGATTGGATTAGTAAGTTGGGGTGTTGGTTGCGCTCGAGCATCATTGCCAGGTGTGTATACAAGAATAACAGAATTTATTGATTGGATAAATATACACACAAAAGAACATTAAATTTTTACTATTTGTTTAAATTAAATTTGAGACTTTAAAAATTTATAAATAATAATACGGACGACTCATTTTAGTTGTAAATAGATAAATTTGTTACTCAAATTTAGAATTTATTTATTATATATCTAGATATTAGGTATATTAAAATTTGTTAAGATTGAACATTGAAACGCTGTCAAGTACATGTGCAGAATTGACAAACAATGAGATGCGACAAAAGTGTCATAAAAATATGTTATTGAATATTGTACATCAATATAAAAAATTTTTTTATAGACCTAAAACACAATGTTAATGAACTAATTTATTGACCGCAAAATTCATTTGCTTAAAAAGGTATTTTTCTAAAAAAATGAAATTTTTTTCGAATTGATGTAGTATATTTTAGATTAGATTAGTGACATTTTGTGATCTTCTCTTGTAAGTACTATTCTTATATGTGAAATTCGCCAATCATGTATAGACTTCAAAAAATTTTTTTATCATATTAAGATTCTCAAATTAATTATTAAAGTTCTGAATATTATAAAAAGACTAATGCTATCTTTAAAGAGTAAATTTAATTTGCTCATTTTTTCTGAACTGCAAAAGATAATCAGACATATACATTATCTCAAATATTATTTATATGAAATTAACACTGTGCACTTGTAGATGTGTAGTAAATAGAGATTATATACAGAGAACATTTTATCCAAAATGTAAAGATAACACTCTATTAATTTACAATTATGTAAAAATATGTCCAATAAATTTTTTGAACTTATGTATAAAAATCTGGTCATTTCAAAATGTAAATAACACAAACTCTTTTAACATACTCTGTGTGGTATTAAATTTCCTTCTTAAATATTAAAATATAAATATTGGAATCGCTTCATTATTTTAAATCTTTGAAATAAAAATAATTATTATTATAAGATATTCAAGCTATAGATTATTTGTAGTCAAATAAATCAATTTCAAAAGACATAATAAATAAGTACAAACCTAGTATGCATGATATTTTCTGAACTGATCAAGAAAAGGTATATTGTCGAACTAATGTCACTTAATTTTCTGACCACAATTTTTTTTACATTCAGTATGTATGTAAAAAAAAAATGGCCTCAATTTTTTCAGAATTCATATATATGATAATAAAAAAAATACGAATATATTGCAAGTAATAATAAATTGAATAAAATCTGAATTCTTTTTTTCCTTTTAATTCATATAAAATCTATCACAAAAAAAAGGTTATTCTTTCAATTTAATTTTACCTAAATACGATTTTACTCAATTTTTTTTAAAGAATCATTAAAAATTTTTATTTAAATCATTTTAACTGTAAATTTAAGTTTGAATTAAATCATGATTTTTTTTAAGTACAAAAATTGATAAATTTTTTATTTGCTGAAATGAACTTGGATCAAATAAAATACAAGTTATACGTTTATATCACAAGACTAAATTTCTTTTGATTGAAATACTCTTTATCGAATAGTGTTTTTTTGATTTGTTTATGATCATATGACGAATAGGTGATTCTTTGAAATTATTAAATATGTTCAAAAGATCCTGAAACTTCTGACTAAATATTTCCTCATATTCTTGATAAGCAAGCACTTCTAATGGATTTAGCTCAAAAAAACGATCACAATAATCTCCCTCTAATAAGGCAATCATTTGTTCTTCATTTTCATCTTCAAGTAAAAAAACAATGAAAAATTTAAAATTAGCTTTGGCTCTTAAACAATTCGGGCAATTTACATCGTTTCGATTTAAACCGTATTGTATAAGGAATATCCCAGCTGCCCGTCTCAAACCTTCTAAATCCATTTCAAATAGATTACGAATCGAATCATCTAAATTGCAATGCTTACACTGTAAATTAATCAAATCAAATACTGTGTAATTAAGAGGAAAAACGTCGACTATTTTGCAGAAGATTTGATAATTTCGATCTTGCTTGATTTCGTCAAATTTTTGTACTTTAATTATAATGTTTCTATCTTCAATTTGTTCAAATGAATCATTTCGTTCAATCCTTAAGTTGTTCTGAGTATTGTTGTCAGTAGCCTCTAATTCAAAAGCACTAATACTATTTGATGACCTCAATTTGGTTGTCAATAGTTTACCAAGATTTGAATTATTTTTTATGAATAAAACCCATTGAAAAGATTCGTAGTCCAATCTATTGTTATCATTTAATTCACAGCGAAAAATGTTTGGATATATTTTGTTATAATAATAAATTTTAGCTTTTATCAACAACACGTATTCTCCAGGACGTTTATTCAAAAAACTTCCAACTTTGTTACCAACTACAAGTACGTACATTGCTTTGTCGGTTGATTTTTTCTCTAATTCAGGATCTATTTCTCTAGCAGGCTGAAAATCTTCCGGGCCACTATTCAAATCTGCTTGGTTAATCGGTAATCGTACTTCAAAATCAGGGCTAGTTCCATCCCATATTTTAAGGATCAATTTTCGAGGTGCAGGCTGCTTAATTTCAACGATTTGAGCCATAAATGTTACATTCTCGCATTCGCTTTTTTTATTACTTAATAGTATTCTCTTCAAATCATTGATAGAAACATTATTGATTTTCCAACACCATTCTTTTCGTAAACGATTGACGACTTCCCAATCTGTTGGTAGAATCATTGGATTTGGCGAATTGTAATAAGTAAATTTATCATTTTCGCTATTTGTTACCCATTCAAAAACAACTACTGTATTGATATCACTGCAATTGATACGAACTGATTTGGGATTAAATGGTGAAGGGGTTTGTATTGCTGTGCAGTCGACATTGAGAAAACGAAAAATGAAACCAGGACGAAAGTAAGATCTAAACAGACTTTTGATCGACGGATTGAGTACACGAATATAAAAGTATGAATCATGAGAATTATCTTCTAGAATAATTGAATCGCAAGATTCTTTGAAGGCAACAAAAATGCCAATCACATTTATGCATCTAAATTCTTCAATTTTTTTTAATCGTTTATGGACAGGTAGGTAGATATCGCTGATTGTCTTATATTCATGTTTTATTGGTGAATCACTCCTTTGTTTATTACTTGAATTTTCCATTTGTTAACTATAAGTACAGTAAGAAAAACCTATTGTTCTTACACTTTTTACTTAAATGTAAAATGACACAATCATATTATAAAAAACAAAAATAAGTAAGAAGGTTGCATATCATTTGAATTCGCGCCACCCAAATTGTTTATTTTTTATTCGTCCAATAGAATTTGCAATACTAGATAGCTAAAAAGAAAATTTCATTTGGCGGTTTTTTTGAAATGTTCATGAACAAGAGAATAGAGGGCAGCAATTTTTACGATTTTAACACTTGAACAGAAAAATTGTTGTTTTATATTAATCAAAGTACAATATAGGTATTTTATTTATTTATTTATGTTGATATTTATCTTTGATTTGTAGTTCTTTATGTGCAGATTTTAATATGAGAGCTATTTGAAATCGCTCAAATAGGTTCAAATAATAGTAAATGACAAAAAATCAGAAATAATTAATGCATATCTATTTTAAACTTCAAATCACATTTTAAATTTTATAAAAATTTTATAAGTTTTACCTTGATAATTCAAATAAAAAATAGAATAAGTTGCGATTTGTTTATTAATCAAAGAATTAATATAATGATAAAAGAAAGCGAAGTGTTATGAATAAATAATTAATCCTTTTAGAAAAAAATTTAATAATTTAAAGTGAAAACAAAATATTTTTTAAGAAATAAATTTATTTAGAATCTAAAATATTTTAGTCATTAACTAAAATTAATTTAAAAAAACAGATCACATGTTGGCATAAAAAAAAATTAACAACTAAATTGCATCAGATTAACAACATAATTGTAACAATGTCGTAATAATTAATTAGAATGATAGTGAAACATAATTAATTTTAAAATTTAATTTGAGTTTTTTAAGTGATTTCTATCTTTTTCAAATTGAATCATAAAGCTCGTTTGTAATATGATTTGCAAGAAATAATCATAATTTGTAAGTTTGAAATGCAGAACAAAAACTAAAGATATCTATTATAAATTTTAAATTTTTTTTTTAAGTTAAATAAAAGAATTCAAAATAAACAATCTCGAAAACAAAGTGCAAATAACAATTAAGACACAGTTTTTTTGTGATATTCATCACTAATATTTACAAAATAAATGGGCATAATTTATTTACATTGGACGAATAGTGTGGGCTATGAGCTATAATTCGTATTTAATAATCAAAAAAAAAATCTTTAATTATTAAATATAAAACATATTTACTTAACTGCATCTCATTTAAATACTTTTAAAATTAATAGTTGCTTTTTCTTTACAATTTTTACACATTTCAAATAATTATTTTTGAATTTTTTAAATATATTTTAGTAATAACCGAATTTCAATGGATGGATTAAGATTAAATTTTGACTATTTTTTGTTCATAATAAATTTAGAAAAACAGTATTAATAATTTTTTTAAAATTTGTTGTTTTTTTAGAGGGAGAAAAGTTATTTTTTTCATCATTATTGAAAAATAAAAAAAAACTTTTTTTTAACTAAAGAAGCTAACTAGGCACAACGGTGTGATAATAAAGAGGTCGTGATTTTATAATTACAAATTGATATTTAGGTGAGCGATGATGTATATGCTTTTAAATTTAAATTTTCGAGTATAAAAAATTAATTAATGAACTTAATTAATAACAAAAAAAGTGTATACATTTGATTACAAATAATTGATGAACAAATTTTAAACGATTTCTTAATTTACACTAGGTCCAACAATATTAAAAGAATAGAAATAAATTTCAATTTTCTTCTAATTAATTTTTCACAAAGAAAAAAGAAATATTGCTTGAATGCTTTTGATTTTGCATATAGATTCTTAAGTTTTTTAAAGTTTTTTTTTGTTTGTAATTGAATCGAATTTGTTTTACAGAATAAATTAATGAATGAGAATATATGTTTTTATTTAAATTGTAGTTTCTTTTAAATTCAAACCAAGCAATTGTTGTCTTTCAGCGTCTATTAAAGAAAAAAAAAATTTTACTTTTTTGTTTTTGCAGAAAAAATTTTGCAATTCATTCTTTGCCTAAATAATCAAATAAGTAATTATGATACATACGATTTAATTCGGCAGAGACTTGTTGATGACCAGCTCCTTGAGCCACCTCTGCTGGCGTATTACCATTAAAATCTAATTGTGTAGGATCAGCACCAGCAGCTAAAAGAACCGAACAAATAGTTGAATTTCCACATTTTGCAGCTAAATGTAAAACACTACATTTGTAGGCATAATTTTGTCCTCCTATTTTGAGCAACTCTTTTGAACAGTCTTGTCTCAATAAATATTGGATCATGTCTAAATGTTGACATTGCACAGCATGATGTAAAACAGAAGCTCCTAAACATAAAATTATTGAAATTCTAATTATTTTAGTTTTAAAAAAAATTAATCGAATCACTAAAATGAATCATAAAAGTTTACCTTGAGAATCCAATGATAAAAGCGAGTAACCATCACGTTGGAGAGAAGATATACTAGCTGTGTCACCATTGCTAGCCGCCTTGAATAAAACATGTTCATTTTCGGAACTTAAGATTTCTATTTTTTGATTTGCTAAAATTGCTGCATTCAATTGCTGATTGTGATGTTGCTTTTGTTGCTGCTTGTTCAGATTAGCAAATAAATTAATAGTTTTTTCATTTTCGGATGAATCGGTTCCTTTCATATCGATTGTTAAATTATCTATTTGTGATGTCTTAGCAGTACCATGCAACGACAAATTTGTGTTTATGTTAAATTTCGAATGAGATTTTTGTGACTGGCTAATAGTTGGTGTAGTTCGATCAATTAGGTTTTCTCGTTTTAAGATGTCATTTGATAAATTTGGGGTTATTGTAGTTGCGGTCGTTGAACTTGTCATTTGCTGCTGTTGATCATCCGGTTTGAAAAGGACTATGGTATTTGGTTCATTAGTTGAAATTGGAATGCTCGAATGTTTATTCAAATTATTATTGCTTTTAACGATTGTATTATAATTTAGACAGCTTGCAATAGATGATGTAGATGCTGGTGTAGTCAAATTGTCATCTGCGGGATCCAGAACATAAACTTCATCGTTACAAATATCAGCAACATAATGCAAATGTTCTTGAGCTCGATCAATACGAAAAAATCTTTCGGCAGTACATGCTATAATTTCAAAAGAAAAAAGACTTTTATTTAAAAAAAGAATAAATTTTAATTTAAAAACATACAATCGAGAAAACACCAATCTTGAGATAAATGATGTACACGCTCAAATCTATAACGTTTGACATCACTTTTATTTGAATAATCCTGTAAAGACATATCTTGATTCTTGCGTACCATATCATTTATACGAGTACGAACGATAATTAGTTCTGTCGATGGACTCAAACTTAACTTTCCCAACAAAACAGCTAAAAGAAAATTTGAAAAAATAAGCTCTTAATATTACATGAAAAAATAAAACTTACACAATTCTTTCAACTTCTCTTTGTCATGATGATGTTGATAATCAGACAAATTCAATTTTCTAATATAAAATTGTAGCTCAGTGTTATCAGGTACTTGAGTACTCCTCTTGTCAGATCTTGATTTTGCTAGCAAATTAGCCTTATTTTTTAATGATAAAGTTATAATCGATGGTAATAATCTACACGGTTCTCCATCAACTTGCATTGGAATTGAACGGCTCGTATAAATTACTGCGTTTTTACATTGAGCAATCGGACTACCATGACCTCCAGCTTGTAATATGGGCTATGCACAAATTAAAATAATTATTTGATTAACGTCACTCATTTATACTATAATTATTAGAATCATCGTAAAGATTATTCGAACAGACGTAAAACAAATATTTACCAATTGATATGTTGTCAGACCAATAACTTCAATTAGTCCATCATCTGTTCGTGGTGTTTCGAAGCAGGGTGAATTTGAGGCCCAAGGTCTTGTTCCTAAACACAAAAAAATTATTTAAAAATTATATAATACTTGAAAATATGTGCAAAAATTTTTAAATAATAAACATTTTATTGGATTTTACCTCCACCGTAAGAATTAATATTCAGAAAAAGTAAGCTATGTATTCGAAGTTCTTTTAATTTATACGTCATATCAACTCCGTCTATAAATAAATTGATATAATTGCACAAATCTTTCCATTTTCTTTGTAATAAATCTTTTCCGCCAGCTTGACCGTAAAACATTTTGTTTCTTATTCTTGAACTAAATTTCTCAGGATGTGCCTCTCTTGCAACATGAAATTCTAGAGCAATGTGAGCATCAACACCGATCGAAAAATAATTATTGACTACATTTAATGGTAATTTCATATTTAATCTATTGTAATCATCCTCAAATTTAGTTCTTTTTGATCCAGATGATCTAATTATAACTTCTCCACCACAAGAACAATTGCAATTGCAATTTCCGCCACAAGAACAAGAATTTAAATTACAACCACAGGTCTGAAGATTTGATAACATTTCTGCTCGACCGGCTAATCCACCATTGTCGAAATTACAATTCACACAAAAACCTTCTGCTACGGCGCCGTATACACATCCACATCCACATAAACAATCCATATTACCAACACAATTACCATTACAACCACAATTTATTACCTCTCCACTATTACTATCTGTGACAGTTACAGTTTTTTTTACCACTTGATTTGGTGATGTAGATTGAACACTAGATGCGAAATTCGATACTTGTGCTAGATTGACTGCCGACATACTGCTTGATGTTTGAAATGCGGAATTGCTAATGTCACAGTTGCAAATATTTTTAAAAGCATTTATGTTCGGTTGCACATTCAAACACCATCTATCTAATTGCACTACTTGACCATCTCTAACGTTTGTTAATATTTTACTGATTGGTTCATCTGTGTATCTAATTTTTTAAAGAACGAAAATTTATATATCAAAAGGTTTAGTTTAAAATGAAATTTAGTCATGCTTTTACACACCCCGAACCCCAGCCTAAACTTCTGGCAAGGTCATTGCCAGTACCTAGTGGAACAACAGCGATTGCAGGATTGGGATAGAAATTCAATTCATCCAATGTAGACAATAACCAATTTACAGTGCCATCTCCACCGCAAACTAAAATACGCAAATTAGGAACTTTACGGTATAGCTCTAACGCTAGTTTTGGACCTCCTTGACTCAAGTCAAAAACTTGTCTCGGATTTAGGATCCATTGTACTTTTTGTTGTAATTTAACGCCTTGATTACCACCTGACTTTGGATTTATAAATACCAATAATGGTCTGGAATTCGAATTCGGTATTGGTTTTATAGCAAAGCTTTTGTGATGTGGCATTGAATGTGCACATGTAACAGAACAAGCACTTGCACAATTTGTGAAATTAAACTGACTTGATTGTTGTTGTTGTTGTTGTTGTTGTTGTGGTTGATCATTTGTAAATGAAAGATCAATTGGCGCTGAATCATCAATTATTGTGTTTGTTGATAATTTATTTGAAGATATGTTATAAGTGAATGTGGTCGCAGATGAAAGATGTCCTGATCCGCTGCCTGACGATGTGCTAGTATCAAAACCAGGAGTGTCTGAAGATTGTTGATTTTGTAATGAATACTGACTAGAAATTTCATTCGAAATACTTGACTGTTGTTGTATAGCTTGAGATATTTTTTGTGATGCATTTCGTGGAATATTTTGAGAGGGTAAAGATGTGATATGCTGTATACTTGCATTATGATCATTTTCTCTTTTCGGTTTTTTCTTTAGAGATGCTCGTTTACTTTTAGTTGTTCTTCTTATAGATGACTTGAATGAACCTTTGCGAGGCAATTTAACTATCCATGAATGAGGAATAATGATGTCTGCATGCATTCCTAATGTACAAGGTTCAGTTAACCGCTCTTTTGTGAAACACGTTTCCTTATTATGATATACATTTTTACACCACGAACAATTAATTGCGACAATTTCCTGTAATCAAAAATTAATTAACCTTAATTGCCTTATTCTCGACTATGTTTACATTCAATTTACCTTGCTGGCAAATGATAATTTTGACTGAAAAGCTTTACCACATTGGTCACATCTTCCTTTTTGACTTCTTCGATGTACCCAATGATGCTGTATTATAGTTTGCTATTGTACATATAAAAAAAATATATTAGTTTATAAATTGTTTTAATGTTAAACTTTATATCAAATACAAATTGTTCAAATTAAAATAACAAAAATTCGTAATTTTTTTTTATCGCCTCATTTAGTTTATCACTTAGTATGAAGTCAAAGCATAAATCAGTATTATATGTACCAATTTAAATTATTAAATTTAAATTATTTTATAAAATATTGCGCTAACATAATTTTCAAAGATTATAATCTCTCACAATAACCATGACTGCTTTTTTAATCTAATTAAACTTACTAATACTTATCAATTCACAAAATTACGTGTTTATTATTTTTTATTTTTAACGAGCGCAGACTTGAAATTTATTTCCTTTATTTAATATATTTCGGTAATTTTTTTTTTTAAAATTATTGTGTTATCAACTTGAAAAATGCATTCATGAAATATAAATAATCTAGTATTTTTGATTAAAAAATTTTAGATATTAAATGAAAATTTTTAACAATTTAATTTTTCCAATTGCTACTTTTGATTTCAAATTTCGAAAAAAAATTCAAGATCAATCTATGTAATTCGACACGTCATGTATTTTTGTATTTTACAAAATAAAATTTTTATTAGACTATTCAATCTTAATCCAAGCAAAATTTTTAACGGAATCAAGTTTCATGTTGTTTCATTGTATTTTTCGAAACACTTCAATTATGACTTATTTTACTTAATTGGGTTTTATTAGTCTTCTCAATTTTTCAATAATTTGATTATTCTTTTTTATTGAAAAGTCTATTTATTAAAATGAATTATTTTAATTTTATTTAGTATCTAGGCAAAAAAATATATTCTTAAATCCATTAATTTTGAGATATATAATTTTTGTGTGTGGTGCAATAGTAATTACTTTTAATTTTAATACTTAAAATTAACTTTTTTTGATTTGTACTAAAAAATTGCCGTTTTCTAAATTTTCTAATTAAAATACTAATTATTTAAATGAAAATTTTTGTTTTTTCGACTGGACTTTTTCAAACATTAATTTCTGGCGAAGAAAAATAACATAATACTTGAAATACTGCTTTTGTCAATTTTATTTTGATTCTAATTCATTTCCATTCAAATAAGTCATTTGTGAAATAAAATTCAATTTTTTTTAGATAAAAAAAACAAAATTAGCAAAATAATGAAAATGATTACTTACTTCTCTATATGACCTTACACCAACATCCTTAAATGTTGATTTGCAAGGGAAGCGAATTTTATCAATTAAAATCCCAATACAGCCAGTATGAGATGTGATCTTGCAAGCGGGACATGTCAACCGAGGTCCAGTTTTCTATTAGAAAGAGACGAAAAAAACAATTCATTAAAATAATTTAATCAGAAAATTGGATCAAAATATGTATATATGATGGAAAAAAAATTTTCATTTAATTCGTTTAACTCATTTGTTATATTAAATTTGATAAAAGTCTTAACTAATTCTAAATCAATAATTTACAAGAACTGCAACGTTATTAAGTAATTTATGGAAATTTTTTGAGATATGAGCGTTTCCAAGTTTATCAATAAATAAATTTCTATTTTTTCCATAAATTTTTTTTACTCAAAGCTAATATATTAATTTTCGTATAACAATTTATATGGAAATATAATAACGAATTTTATTAATGCAAATACATTTATTATTTGTCTCTCAAATTTTTTCGGTCAAATTACTCAAATAAACTATTTAGATAAAAAAAAATTGACCGAAAATCAAACATCGAAGATTTAGGATTTTCCGAAAATGTGTTCCTTTGAAATATAAGAAAAAAAATTCAATAATAATTAGTTTAAATGTATTTTTTGAAGACGTAATTGAAATGAATTTTTCAAATGAAATTTTTCCATAATTTTTTGAATTTCAATCTTTATGTAAATATATGGCTCAAATAAAAATATATTTTTTTTATTTGATTTGTTAAAAAAATATTAAAATGATGACTTTCATTTTTACGAAATCAAGATTCATTTAGAATTAGGATTGTTTATTAGGATATTTCTGTAATCTTATTTCATTGTTGTCAAATTTAATTAATTAAAAATTTTTTACATTTTCAAAAAGTTTTGCTCTTACAGCCATCTTTATTTTCAAATATTTTGATAGATTCAACCTTTTTAATGCTTACAAAATTTGATTTCGATAAATCGTTGTCTAAACAAAATTTCAAATCACATTTCAACATAATTTCAGATAAAATATGTAATGGTTTGAATAAAACAACAATAGATTTGTATTTAGTCCCAAATAAATTTGATATTTTGCAAGAATCATTCATATTATTGATTCATTCATCTTGTCAAAAAAATATAACCATGTATTTTTTTAATTTGAAGTCAACGTAATTTTATTTCTATTTTCGATTTATTTGAAATTTTAAAAATTCTAAATTCTAAAGTCTGAAATATTGTGTACCATATTTTTGATCAATTTTCTCAATCATTTCTTAAATAGTTCCAAATAATATTTAAAAATTATTAAGTTTTAATTTTTTTTAAAACTAAGTCAAGGCATGATATTTTTTTCATATTTGAGATAAAATTTAAATAATTGCTTTATGAGGGCTTGTAATAAATTAAGATTTAAATTTTGTTTTGAAATTGAATAAATTAATTTTAATGTTAGATTTCTTTGATAATATATATTGTATATTGATTCTTTGAAAAATAAGGATTGAAAGATTGTTCTGTGATTTGAAATTATCTAGTTAAATTGAGTATTACAAAAAAAATTCAATTGATTTGCATCAAATTTTTTTTTTTTTGATTTTTCAGGAAATCGATCGAAAATGTATTTAAAATATATTTTAAAAAATATATTTTCAGCCATATTTATTGTATTGTGAAAATTATTTTTTATTTATTAAGCTTAATTTTTAGCTTGGCTGAGAGAAAATTTAATTGAAATTAATTAATCAAATTTTCAACACAAAATTATTAAAATAGAAAATTCAATTTATCTTCTCCATATCCAAAAAAATTCTAAATTTTTTGCTTCTTAAATTCGCATAGAATTAAAAAAAAGTCAATTTACTGATTCGTTTTTTACACAAACTTAAAATTACATTGTGATAAAGAGAAATAGTAATTTCTTTTGCAAAAATTTGAAATTTCGATTCCAATTTTAAAATATATGTGAAAGATCATGCAAAAAAATTCCAGAAAATTTTTTTTTTCATCAAATCTGTTTAAACGATTAATCGAACTACATTTATTTTTTTTTGAAAACTGATAGACTGTATGTTTTTTTATCATTCTAAGAGTTTTAATAATAGTTGTATTTTATGGAACATAAATTTATCTAAAGAAGCATTAAAGATATTTTAAAAATTAATATGTCATTCAATGATGGATTTGAAGAATAGACAGGACAGAACCGAACTCAAAAAATTTAATACAAAAAATATTAAAATTAGATTCTTTTCTTGTTGAAACAAAACATCATTTCATTTATACTAATAAAAAATTCTTTAGTAGGTTTGAAATGTGAAATCTACAAAGTAAATTTATTATTTTAATGTTAAAAAACTTAAGAATATCAAAGTATTAGAATTGGTTTAATCAAAAGAAAAAATAATTTTCTGTTTTAAAAATAAAAATAATAAACTTAAAATGTAATAACATTTGGAATAAACTGACGCGACTATTTTTTCTAGCCGAACATATTTAACTATAAAATTTTAATATCTAAATGCTCGGTTTTTTATTAGAGTTACATTTTTTTAATAAAAACTAATTATATTGTTGGAATTATTCTAAAATGCATCCTTTGAATTTAATGTTTTCGAACGTGATTTTACAAAAAAAAAAAAAATTTCCA
The DNA here is from genome assembly GCA_023170135.1 of Acarapis woodi. NCBI lineage: Eukaryota > Metazoa > Arthropoda > Arachnida > Trombidiformes > Tarsonemidae > Acarapis > Acarapis woodi. Next base: position 21,302 of record BLXL01010367.1, read on the forward strand.
GTCAATATTTTATAAAATAGAAATTTTCGCTTAAAATAAGCTAAAATTTTAAGTCTAAAGGACAAGATTTTTATTAATGCTCAGAAGACAAGAGTATTCGAATTAATATCATTAACAATAAATATTGAAATTTTCTAGTTCAGTGCTTAATAAGGATCTCGAATTAAATATTCCAGAAATATTCAAACTAATTATACTTGGTGAATTAGAATTTCAAAAAAAAATTCTTTTCTAATTCATACTTTTTCTTGTACTTTGGCTCAATTTTTTTTTTTTGTTTTTGATTTCTACTATTTTTTTTGTTGCATAATCAATCTTCAACTTGAAAAAAATTAAATCTAAAAACATATTGATTAATTTTCATTAAATAATGTCATATTAAGTAATGTCACTTCAGTATTATTTTTTAGCAAATAAGAAGTAGATTAAAAAAAAATGAGAAAATTTCTGAAAAAAATTTTTTCCGAAATTTTATTCAGTCATAGTGAACAGTCTTTTTTTGGAAATGATAAAAATAAAACTAAATTTTTATAGAATCTAAAATTTTCTAATTCAGCTTCGTGAATTAATTTCGGATTAAATAAATTTTGTGCTTTTATTTTGCTAATTCTCTGTATTTATGAAAAATAATTTATAGCTTAAAATAATCAGCTTTTAATATAAAATGGAAATGAATAAATACTAAATTATAAAAAAACCTTTTTATTACTAATTTTATTATAATTCAGTTTATAATTGCAGTAATTATTCAGTAATCTGGTTTTACTGATAAATAAAAATCTTTCAAATTTCGTTAGCATGAAAGGATAATTATATTTTAATTTATGTTGCGCAAAAAATAAGATTCAATTTTAACAATCATAAATTTTGGTAATAAACGAAAACATAAACTTATGTTAGATACAATATTCATTTTACATAATCTGATGTAATATAAATTATTTTAATCTAATAAGAAATATCAAGTTGCATGATTTAAGATAAACATAATTTTTATACATTGAGATTTGGAGGTGAATCAACAAAATCAAATTAAGCTAACGATTAAAATTTCAAAAATAAGATGTGGTAATAAATATTTGAAAAACCAAACCGTTACAATATACTTTATTGGCATGAATACATGCTAAAATTTTAAAATTCAGTGTAAAATTTAGATAATTTTGATGCATATTCAATGATTTTCATAAGATGTTCCCCATAAATAATATCTTCAAACAACATTTAATGAGTTTAGCCAGCCAACTTTCGATATCAATTTTTATAATTTAAATCCAGATTTTTAATGTGCCTTGAAAGTGTGTTGTTATAAAATGTTATTTGAGTAGCAAAAAAGTTTCTCATTTTAAATTTAGAACCATTAGCGTGTTTAAAAGGAAAGAATTTTTCTTTTCATAAACACGATTTAGATAGTTTTATATTTATAGTAAAAAATTAAATATTTCAATTTTGGCTTTCAAATACGTTTCAATCACATTCGACTCATTACTTACCGAACACTCTAATTCACCAACGTAACATAAGTCTCCTGAGGCACTAGCGGAACTAACCCACAAATGATCTCCATCTATCGCTGTTTCCTGTCAATGTTAAGAAAATAAATATAAGTTCCAAGAAGTTGTTAGGGCAATAAATTGAAACAAATAAAATTTTTAGCGAAAGTTTCGTAAATTCATTATTATAGCTATTTCAATTTATGCTTTTTCTTTTTTTTTAATGTGGTACGTGTGATTGAAGAAAAAGTTGTAAAATTTATTAAAAATTTCAAAAATTTTTTGGAAATAATGCTAAAAAATAGAATTTAATTTTGTGTCAGACAGTAATAATAGACATTATGATCTAAATAGATCTTCGATTAAAAAAATATACTTCTCGCATTTAAATTTATACTCTAAGTGTATATGCAGTTAAAATTTGAAAATAAGTATTCAGTGATTAACATTCCTTATGAAAAAATTTAGTAATTGCAGTACAAAATTTAATAAGAAAAGATAAAAAATAATGAAAATTATTTTTTTCAGTATCTTGGTATTTTTAAAATTGTTTTTGATTGATTTTTAGCATTGTTTGAGAAAAATTTAAATTTAAGCAGAAATTTAATTTTATACTAAATTTTTAAAAAATTTATAATCCTAGATAACGCCAATTTTTTTTTTTGTGGCCTTAATAAAGAAAAAATAATTATGAATTAATTTCGAATTCAAAATAATGTTGTTTTACAAACAATGGTCAATTTATTTAAAATTTTTTATCATATTTAAATTTAGGACAATTTATATCACAAAAATTTTTAAAGAGACAATGTTATATTTGAATTGAAAATTACTTGGCTTTTATATTTTAATGAATTAAAAAGTATCTCTTTATAATTTTATAACATTGTTTTTTTAGAAAATGATTTTAAATTTTGTGAATAAATAGTGTCTATAAGATGTTAGGTTGTTCAAAATTTATCCAACTTATTATTGTTGTCGATCGATTAAATATTATGATCTGAGTTCGTATTAATAAATTTTTTGGCAAGCAATAATAGACATAAATTATTTCTCTAGATTTTTGGCATTAATAATTTCACTAGATTTATTAGAATCACTAATAGAAATATTAAAATCAGATTATAAATAAATTCAATCGCTTCAAAGAAAAATTGTATTGAATTAATTTCAATTCGAATAATTTATTTTTAAATAAATTAAAAAATTTTAAAAAAGCCAATATGTAAATCATCACGTTTTTTAAAATTTCTATAAATGAAAATCCAGATATAATTTAGACTTTATGTGCATCCGGTTTCAAATATGAAAATTAGATTTTCAAATGTTTACTTGATTTTACGTGTATTGTATATTATATAGATGTGTTTGGAATACAAATTTTTGTCTATTACCCAAGTAAAAAAATCTGCCTGTTTTAGCGATTTTTTTGTTTGATCCTTCGAGAGTATTTGGAGAATAAAAAAATTTTTTGAGAAATTGTATTCCGTAATTGAATATTTAACGAGTTGTAATTCATTTGTGAGATTATTTCAAGGTAAGCCGCTATGAAATTTATCATTATTATTTGAGAATGAAATTCAAATAATCAAAAATTTTAATTTATAGATTGATGTTTCTTTTCGTTTACATACATTTTTTCCCGTCATTGACTCAAATGATGCTAAAAATTTCGAATGTATTTAATTTTTTTTCTTCAGAGAACGAATGCAAATAAAATCATGATTTTCGGCATTGAATTTAATACTCGAATCATAAAAATAAACTAATTTTATTTTAATTCTTGCTTGAAGCGATAATTTTTTTATTAAAATTTCTCTTTCACATTTTAATAAAAGAACAGCTGAATTTATTTTGTTTCAAAAAATTTGCAAAATAAACCATTAAGAGAATAAATTTCACGTAAATTTTTTTCATAAATTATGGATTGAATAATATTTCAAAGAATTAATTCGAATCATTGAAATTATATTTTTGCACCTTCCATTGTTTCGTCTGATGAGCAGTAAATTTATTAATTTTTTTGTAATTTCTGTATTTTCTTAAATTATTCTTGATGTAATCACTATAAATTTTTTAATTGATTTGCATTTTTCAATATATAAAAAATTATTTTCAAAAGATTATTGAAAATTAATTAAAAGGTAAGATAGCTTATTAATTTTTCTTGTTTCTCATATTTAGTAAAACGGTCTTAATTCATTGTACTGAACAAAAAGATCAAACTCTTTTTATTATCATTTATAAATTCTAGATCAATTTTTTTAAATATAACTCTACGTGTTCTACAAAATTTTTTCACTTCTTAAATCAATAACAGAAAACATGTAACATTTTTATGCATTGATTAGTTAAAATTCTAAAATTTTTTCTAACGAAAATTGTGGTTTCACAAAAAACATCATTGAACATTTATGTTCACAAATACTGATGATCATTCATATTATTTCAAAGAAAATTACTTAATAAGCATTGATATTAAATAATTTAGACAAATGATTTAAGTATTTCTGACACCTACTCCATTATTCTTAACAAAATTTATCGAAAAAATCTTAATTATAATATTTTAATAACTAAGGAATATTCAAATTTCGAATGTGTCGAAGATCAGAAGCCATATAATGACTGATATATTAATATCAGAAAATATTATAAAATTAAATTTAACTTTGTGTTCAAATAATTAACCTATTTTTTCATTTTGTATTTTGAAAATTTAGCTAAAAAATTTTCTGATTCAGTAATTTTTTATAGGTCACTATGTTATGGGTTTTAGATTTAAAAAATAAAGTAAAATTTCCTGCAAAATACATATTGCAGTAAAAAATGACCGTTCATTCATTTAATTTCATATGATTGAAGATGTTCCGCATTGAACAACGAATTTTTTCTCACTTCGAACATGACAAAATATTTCTAATTTGTTATT
>BLXL01010368.1:0-19053 GCA_023170135.1 Acarapis woodi
GGTCGTCTTTGATATTGTAATCAATTTTTTGACTAGATTCTTCAACATTTTGACTAGAATTTCTTTGGATAGTTGACTGATTATCTGTTTTCTTTGTAGATTGTGAAACATTTTTTAAACTATTTAATGTTTCTTTTAATTCTTTAAAATCTACATTTGTACTTGATCTTATACTTTCAATTGATGTTTCGAATGATGATGAGAAACGTTCGAATGTATTACGATTAGTTTGAGTTTTTTTATTAATGGTATCCGTAAATTGACGAAAATCATTAGCAGAACGATCTTTTTCAATTTTTTGAAATCTTTTTCGGCATGATATATCATAATCAATTTGTTGTTTACAAAAAATGGCATTTTTGATAAGTTCTTGGGTATTTATAAAATTTTGATTCGAATTTTTCATCATTTTAATCGAATCAATCGAGAAATCAATGTCAATAATTGCTCCACTTAACTTTTTATTTGTTTCCCGCATCTCATTTCGTTTTTTGATCAGTTGTTCACCGGTTTTAATGAGATGTTCACCAATACAAAAACAGGCTAATGTAGGTTCATTTGATACCGAATAAATACATGATGTAATTCGCTCCAGTGTCTTTGCTACTCGTCGATTTAGATCTTGATCGATTGCTGTATAATTGAATTTATTTTTAGTAGGTTCCATTGTAAATTTTATAATATCTTAAATTTTTATATAAAAACTTTTATCAATGTTTACATTTAAAGTGTCAATATTCACAAGTTTCTAAAAAATTTGGCGCTGCGATAGTTTTTCTAAAAAAAAATTCTCGACAATTCTGATGGTTCGCTATTGCTTTAAACAAAAGCACAAAATCAATTCTTCTTTTGATGTGTGAGTTGAATTTGTCTTTGAATCATAATTGATGATTTCTTAAAATTCATAATTGTGTAATTAGTGAAGGAAGAAATAAAAAATTGAATTCGAATTTTTATATTTTTTTTTACTATTTTCGTACAATTAAGAACTAAATACACGTATTAATTGATAATAAACGTAGTTCAGTCAAATAAAATTTAAATTTAAATTTAAATTTTTATCAACTAAACAAATAATTTACATTTTTTAAATCTAATTTTAATGTAAAAGGTATATTTTTTATAAAATTTCCCAATTTTGTCTACTAATATCTGAAAATTTCTTTTTGAATTCACTGTCCAAATATCCTTGTTTTAAAAACTGATTCATCTTCTTGATCATCATAAAAAAAAGGATTATGAAAATTATTTTTTTTTTTGTTGTTTTCTTTGTGAAGAATTCACTTGCATTCTATGAACGTGGAGATGTAATCGAATTAACCCCAACAACATTTAAGGCTCGTGTTCTTGATTCAAATGAGGTGTGGATTGTTGAATTTTGTAAGTATTGACCAATTCATATAAATTTTATACTTGTTTAAAATTATATTTTCAAATTTGATTTTTAATTATCAAATAAAGATGCACCATGGTGTGGACATTGCCAGCAATTAGTACCTGAATACCTAAAAGCAGCAACTGCATTAAAAGGTATCGTACGTATAGGCGCCATCAATGCTGATGAGCATAAAGAATTTGCTCAACAGTATGGCATTCGAGGATTTCCAACTATTAAATTATTTGGTATTTCTAAAAAAAATCCGACTGATTACAATGGACAACGTACGGCTAGTGGCCTTGTTGATGCTGGGCTGCAAGAAGCTAGAAAAGTCGCTACACAACGTCTCGGGGGTAAATCTAGTTCGAATAGTGGATCAAGCGGTAGCAGTGATGTAGTTGAGTTAACAGATTCGAATTTTAGCAAGCAAGTTCTAGATAGCAAACATATTTGGCTCGTTGAATTTTGTGAGTTTCCTTTTCTTTTTTCATTTCCTTTTAATACAATTTTTTTAAATATAAATTTGAATAATTATTTTTATTCAAATTTAGATGCTCCATGGTGTGGGCATTGTCAACGTCTCAAACCAATTTATGAACAAGTTGCTACTGAATTAAAAGATAAAGTTAAGGTTGGTGCACTAGATGCAACTGTACATCAGATACAAGCGAATAAGTATAACGTCAAAGGTTTTCCAACAATCAAATTATTTATTGATGGGCAAGCTGAAGACTATAATGGTGGTCGTACAAAAGAAGAACTAGTGCAATTTGCATTAGCTAAACTTGATGAAAATGCTCCAGCACCTGAAGTGATTCAAATAACAAGTGAAAGTGATCTTAAAGATAATTGTGAATCTAAGCAATTATGTTTAATCAGTATTCTTCCACATATTCTTGATTGTGATGCCAAATGTAGAAATGAGTATTTGAGTACGTTAAAGAAAATCTCTGAAAAATACAAACGAAATCAATGGGCTTATTTGTGGGCAGAAGCCGTTCAGCAGCCAGAACTTGAAGAAGCATTAGGATTAGGAGGATTCGGGTACCCTGCAATGGCAGCATTAAACATTCGTAAAATGAAATATACTTGGCTTAAAGGTAAATTTTTGTTTTCATATATTTAAATATATCGAATTGATATTTTTTTTATTTCTTGAAGGCTCATTTGGTTTCGATGGTATTAGTGAATTCTTAAGAGATTTGTCTTATGGCAGAGGATCTTCATCTGTACCTGTTAAAGGTGCCAATATGCCTAAAATTTATAAGGTTGATGCATGGGATGGCAAAGATGGTGTATTGCCTACAATAGACGATAACATTGTTTCCGACGAATTATAAAATTGTCACTAACATGAGAAATTCACTTTATCTAACAATAGTTTTTTCTCATTTCTGTTTTTTAGAATTGTAATTTATTTTTGTATTTTATTTCTTCATATTGATTTCTCAATTTTTCAAAATGTGATTATAATATTTTAATCCAATCAATAGCTTATTTAATTTTAATTTAATCTTAAGATCTTTTTTCAATGAATAAACTAATTTATTATTATTCTGAGAAGCGATTTGATTCTAAGTCATAACTTTTGAATTATTTATAAACTTAAGTTTATTCATTAACTATATGGGTCAATGCGACGAATAAAATTAATAATTTTTTTAAATTTGGCGCTATCAAAAAATCATTTTTTCAATGCTGAATCAGCATAGGGTTAGTTCAATAAAATTTTTCATCTATCAACACGATTTATCATGCGTACAAACTCAATTTTTCGGAATTTAATTCATTCTCAATGGAAAGATCTCAAAGTTTGATGATTTGTCTTGTTTATCTAATTCATTGGATTCTTTAATTAGCTAGTTCCCAAAAAATTAATAATTAATTATCATATTTAAAGAAGAAAATATTATTTGAACCAGTTATTAACAAAATCTCTTGTTTTTTTTATATTTGTTTAAAAATGATTATTTTAAATTTAATTTGCTTTATATTTTTTATATTGTTATGCAATCTAGTTCAAGCCGATCAAGCGACAAAGAAATGTGAAGTATGCCAGAAAGTGACAAACAAAGTACTTGATTTGATAAAAAAAAATAAAAAAGATTTAAATCCGACAAATATTGAAGAAAATTTTATGTCTTATTGTGAGAAAACGGAGATAGATATTGAGAAAAGATTGGTAAGTCAAATATATTTCTGAACTGTACGTTTATAATCCATAGATTTTTTCATTATGCTTATTTTGCATTATAATTCAAACGCCTTTTTCGACAGTGTTACTACATTGGAGGTTCTAAAGAGTCGGCTACTCGTATTTTATCTAAAATATCAAAACCATTAAGTTATTCGAAACCGGTTGATAAAGTTTGCGATGATTTAAATAAGGTTGATGATCAAATCTGCAAATTACGTTATGAAGTTGAGATCGATGTAAAAAACGTGAATTTGAAATCTTTAAGAGTCAGGGAATTGCGTAAAATTTTGGCGAATTGGAACGAAAGATGTGATGGTTGTATTGAAAAGGAGGAATTCATACAACGAATTGAAATGTTAAAACCAAAATATTTAAAAGAAGAATTATAAATATCATCTAATCTAAGTGCTTGTATAATTGATATAAATTTTTTTTAACAATTATATTAGTCACATCTAGTTCTTTAAATAATTTATAAACTAGCATAGCAAATCTTACCTGCACACATCATCAATTTTATGAAAAAATTTGTACACACGTTTTTTTGGAACCCTAACTTATTATGATCTAGTTTTTCTTTTTTTTTCTTCGCCTTAAATAAATTAATTTTATTAGGATAAATTTGGTCTTGTTTCTTTATTTTCAAATTGATTTAGAAAATTTAATTTTATTTCAAATTGAATATGATCTATTATTCGATTCTTGTATAATTTCAAAAAAAAAAATGTTTTTTGATTATACACTTAATAACATAAAAATCACATATTTGATTCATCAACATAACGCATAGCAGTCAATTTAGAATTCTGTTTGAATAACTTCTTATTTATACACACGAATATTGAATTTCATGATGTGATAATCAAACCGTGTTTTTGAAGTTCAAATTTTCGAAAGTTTACTTTTCGAATTTAATTTTTTTTAAATAATTAATTTTAATTTTGAACGACCAGCCATCTCGTTAATTTTTCATTTCACATTTTGAATCTACCTTATGCAGTTTTGAATTTTAATATGTTTCGAAAAACTTTTCAAGTTAATCAACAACAACTTAGTAAACAATGTTTAATTAAACAAAAATTAATTGGCTCATGTTCAGTCAGTCAACGATATTTCGTCGAGAAAATTGTTGGTCTAGAAAATAAATCAAAATTAAAATTATTTTTATTTTCTTTCGCATCTGGTCTAGTTGTGATCAATTATCTTGATTACAGAAACAGGCAAAACAAATTAATTATTAGTATCCCTAGTGATAACAAGAAATGGGATTCAATTCAACGAAAGATAGATAATATTCAAATGAACAATTCATTGGTGGGCAATTATTTAAATGCTTCCGTGCTTGAGACATTGAGAATCGATAAACATATTGATGGTAAAAATAAATTGCCAGGAAAACGTCTTGTTCTTCTTCAATACACGAATTGTCCTTTCTGTTGCAAAGTTCGAACATTTCTCACATATTTTGGTATACCATTCGACATAGTTGAAGTAAATCCAGTCACTAGAAAACAAATTAAATTTTCACCTAATTATCGTAAAGTACCTATTTTGCTAGTGGAAGATGAGAATTTAAAAAACAAAAGCAATCAGGTCATACAATTAAATGATTCTACATCCATTGTATCAATATTAGGTACATATTTGTTTTGTAATCAAAATAAAGAATCACTTGAGTCCATTATAAACAAATATGAAAGTCTTCAATATGTTGATCTAGAAAGCAACAAGAAAGTGGAAGAGATTAGCAATAAATATTTTCTGCTCTATGGCAATACTTTGAACGATAAACAGTTCAAACAAATTGAAAAAGATCTTCTTATTGAACGCAAATTCAGAAAATGGACTGATGAAGTTTTTGGTGAGTAAAAGTAATTTGTTTCAAAATCATTTTTAAAGTAATTAGAAGTAAGTAATTAGAAAATTCTATTCATTAATTTACGTGTTATGTCCCGAATTTAAAAATCCGAAATATTTTTGTGTTGAAAAATTTCAAAGTTACTAATTATTTTTTTTCGAATTTCTCAGTACATGTTTTATCGCCAAACATTTATCGTACTACTAGTGAGGCTATGCAAGCATTTAATTACTTTTCCGAAGTTTCTGAATGGGGTAAAAAAATTTTAATTTGATTCAATTTTTAAATGAAAAATATATATTGAAATAATAAATATTTTTTTTTTTACAATTATGAACTATATTCACTAAGTTCATATTTAATTTTTGTATATTATGATTTTAGTTGAACAATTTATGAATTTATCAATTCATTTTAGAATATCTTTTGAAAACGAATCTCTAGATTTTCAATAGAAATTTTTTAATTTTATTACATTTTTCAATCTTTAATTCATATTAGATAATTTATCCTCAAAAGCGAATTTCTTTCACTCATTTTTAATCGATTCGAAGAATTTTTTTCTATTAAACGCATTAGTATTATTTTTTATTTAAACTAACCTATTTCAATAAAAAATTCTTTTGAAATTATGAGCTATTTCAATTAAAATAGATGTGAATTTTTTTTTTGTTTAGTTCGTATAAACTAATATAACATTTTTTCTTATGAAATTTTAAATTCAAAAATCTTGAAAGCATTTTGTTAAGACTTTTATTTTTAAATTTTTATACATAGATCATTAATTTATAATAAATATCGAACAAAATTTAATTTTATATAAACTTTAATTATGAATAATTTTTTCAATTAACGTATGATGATGCATCATATTTTCGGAAAATTATTCTATTTTTTCTAAATATTTTTCATCATTTGACTATTTAATTTTAATTTTTTATTCTTTCTTCGAAAAAAGACAAAACTTTTTCGAACATTGAACGATTATACGTAATTTACATTGGTTCGTTCGCCATGTACTTATTAAGCAAGTATTTGAAAAAGAAATATATGTTAAAAAAAGATGTGCGCCAATCATTATATGATGATTGTAATTATTTTCTAAGGGCTAAAGGAAATTCGAAAAAATTTATGGGTGGCGGTAGACCTAATTTAAGTGATTTATCGGTATTTGGTGTTTTAAGCAGTATAGAAGGATGTGATGCTTTTAAAGATCTTCTTGCGAACACAAATATTAAAGAGTGGTATTTTAGTATGAAAAAATTGGTTGAAGAGCACAAAGGATCTGATCTGCTAAAAATTTAAATATTGCTTATTATATTTAATTTTTATTCGAATTATTAAATTAAATGAATTTATTGTACTAGATTCAATTTTTTTAAACGCTTACAATTTTTCAACAAAAAATAATTCGTGTTGAATTTTATTATTTATTTAAATTTAGTATTTATATTAAGTTTTTCGTAATCTAACAAAAATAAAAATCATTTTAATTTCATTTTGTAATAATTCAAGTGAGTAGTCTCAAAAATATTATTTCAATCAATTATTTCATTTTAATTTTATCTTAAATTGAAATTTTTTTTAATATTAATTTTTTTTCATTTTAAAATTTTACCTATTTATTGTGTGTGAAACATCAAATTGAATAAATTCAAACATGTCATTAATTAAACATAAATTTTGAAAAAAAAAAATTCGTTAAATATTTAGCAAACATTCTTGTGTGTGCTAATATACATTATTTATATATGTGAATTAAAATCAATCAAGTGAAATCGTTTTTTAATGTTGCGTCAAATTGCTTAAGAGATCTAAAGTAATATCACTATTTGATTTTAGAATTGATCTTAATAAACAACTTCAATTTGAAATTATTTTATTGTGTTCGAGTCGGTAAAAATGACGACAGATATTAAGTGAGAAATTTCAAAAGTTGTAAAATATTTAAAATTTTAAATAACAAAAATTAAAATAGGAAAGAGATGAAAAAGAAAAAAACAATTAAGATTATTAAAGAAATCGCGAAAAATTTTCAGATTTCTTTTAGTTTTGAATAAAAATAAAAAATTTTTCGATTCAAAATTCTATAAAGATATGGACTATGGCAGCCTCACTAGATGATTAATTTGAAGGTTTTGTATCATCAACACTAAATTTTTAAAATTTTGTATCGTACTTTTCGTAAAATTTTGCAGAAACAAAAATAATAGATTTATGAATCTAGTAAATCTACTTTCAAACGTTGAAAAAGATGAAAAATATATTCAAATTCACAATTGATTTCAAACAAAAGCTAGAATCAAGTCAAATAATGTATAGGTAAGAAAAAAATTCATTCATTATTTAAGTTAAATATATTTATCGATTAGAAACTATTAAAAATTAGACAACTGACTTGTTTTTCGCGTTATAAGAAGATAAAAATAAAATTAATTTGATTTACTAATCTACATGTTAAATTAAAGATTATTCTTGATACGATATAATTAATACAAAGTTGTCAAAATTTTTTGTTACATTTGTACTAGCTGGTGAATTTCATAATATCTTATACAAATGAAAAACACAACAATGAAAATTTTTTTTTTAATTAAAAAATAGTAAAAATATATATTATAGAAATTATAGAAAATATAATTATTTTTTGAATGCATTTTAATGAGTCTTTTTCTATTAAATTTTTTAACCCCTTATGAATTAAATAAAAAAAAATTAAATAAATCAATTTTTTTACTTATAAAGTGCAAGCAATAAATTGAAAAAAAAAATATTCCAAATATATTGAATATTGAGAGAAAATAAATTTTTGCAATATTTGTATAATTATTCGTTAAAGTACTAAAATTACGATGTTAATTTAAAATTGCATAGAATTTTTTCGGATTATTCTAATCAATGATGTTTCAAATCACAATGACTTTGCAAGAAAATGAATAAATTCATAAGAATACATGACGTAATAAAAGATATTTAAGAGTCTAGGTTTTTTTATTTGATATTTACCGAGTATGACTAATGACAGAAAGTTATGCATACTTGAATGAACATTTGATGTTAGATAAGCAAGGTATGACTCTAGAAATATTGCATCTCAGTATAATATGATGAATATTAAAAATACAAGCTAAGCTTTAAAAATTGTTTTTGAAAAACGCTGCTTGTATAATTACATGTAAAAGGTATAGGATAAAACGAATATTTAACAGCGAAAAAATAAGAAGTGAAAAAGTAGAGAAGTTTGAATCTGGCACATTCATTACTTGCGTATCCGATGCGCAGAAAAGATATGTAATCGACTTGTGATTTGTCGTTAATGTAAAACTTTTTAGCATATACCTTAAAATAGATAGCGCTCAAAAGTAGACTCTTTAATCATAATTACACTTACTCGTATCGAAATAAGTTTATTCATTCATTAAATAAAATAGTGTTTCATTATTTTTTTTATAATTAGAGTAGTATCTTCTTTATATAAAATTTTTAATGCTAATTTTTATTTATATTATTGAGCACATTTTTTGATATTTTAGATAAGCATTTGAAACTATTCAATACGAGATCTATTAAATATTTACAAATGTTTATTCAAATAATCTACATCGTTCTCTTTTGAAACAATATATATATCAAATGTACATATTAAAATCTAAAGTACACATTTAATGTCAAAAAATTATCCTGTGAATCGCATACACATTTAAACGGCATTCGACTTATAGTAAGGAATCACGCAGGACCTGTAAAAAATAATTTATGCATTGTACAGCAGTGAATTGAATTGACGACACTAGTCAGCTTTTGAATGCAAGTAGTACACAACAAACTTTAGAATGCGTATAATGATTTTTTGAAAAAACAAGAATTTAAACATGTGTTTTTTTTTGTATCTTTTTAAATCTTGAAAAATTCAATCGTCAATATATCTTGTCACAAAAATCGTATGCAATCAACTAACAAACAAAAAAGTTTAATCTGAATCAGACTCTTTTATAAATACTATTTTAACTTTGCTAAAAATCAAAATAATTAACAAAATCAATATATGTCGAAAATATTAATTATTTGAAATACTTTATAATTGATTTCAAATTATTTAAAAAAATTTATGATCAATTTTTCACCATCCTATTATTTCATGTTTTTTTGGTCTTTTTTATAGTTCTTCGGATTTCGTCCCAAAAAAAAATTTCAACTCAACGATAAAATTCAAAAGATTTGAAAAAAATGCAAAAAAATTCCGTTGATTTTTCTCATATATTCAAGAAAAAAAAACAAAGATTATAAAATTTGTTTTAAAAATTGTTTACGTAATGCAAAAAAAAAAAAATAAAAAGTGAAATTTGAAAGAACAAAATTTTTCTGATTTAACAATACTAAGAAAATTTGTGCCCCAAAAAATAATTACAATTAAAAAAATTTCTAGAATATTTTGATAAATCTGATGCAAGAGCTAATTCTGATCAAATCCCAAGTTTAATATTTCATGTGTTCAAAAAAAAATTTATGATGAAAAATTTTTAGCTGTAAATAGCAGTGTTTTTTGTATTGCGATAAGATAAAAATAAAACAAAATAAATTTTAATATATATTGTTTTTTGGGAGGAAATAGAATCTGTGCAGATAATAAGATGTAATATAAAATTTTGAAAATACATAAAATGATTCACACTTGAAAATATTTGATGAAGCAGCCTGGTTCTTGAAACTGGTTGAAATCATCAGAATATTGCGAATTAATTTATTTAAAATGATTTGAAAGTTAAGCAAAAAAAAATTTACTTATTATATTTAAAAAAAAGGACATTTCAATGTTTAAATATAATCGAAGACGGAAATCAATATAATTAATCCGTTATAGAATAGGGTAATAATATTAATTAAATCTCATCAGTATTTGAAATATTAGATGATTGAATTTATTTCAAATAAAAATTAAAATTAATTACCAAAGATTATTTGATAATTAAATTCGAATTCATTATCACATCATATAATTATCGATTATGTAAGGGATTAGTTTAATAGAAAAAAAATTTCACAAAACTTTATTCTTTCATTTGTATTTTTTTTTAAAGATAAATAGATAATATTAATTAGAAATAAATCTCTTTGTAAAACATATCTATTCTTTAAAATGTTTATCAATAAAGAATGTGATTTTTGTCATTAATCATAATTAATTGTATTAGAATATTTTATGCTACTATTAATTTATATATAAGAAAAAAAATTGAAGTCAGTGATATATATGCAACAGACATTAATTTATGTCATATTTTTTCGTTTGATACATATGCTTTAACTAAATAATCGGCCCAGCAGATGCGTTCATATCGTGATTTCAAATAAAAAAAAAATGAAAACTTGAAATCAAACGTATTGAAAACATATTAATGATCAAAATTTATTTATGATTCCAAAATCAGAGAAATTTTTGAATTGAATAAGTGATTGTGTTGGGAAATCGCGCAAAGCTATACTATTTTGTGTCTGCGAATGTTTTGATGTGTATTTTTAAGATTTCCAATTGTTTTATGAATTTGAACATTGCAAAAAATCGCAATTTTTTTTTTTTGAAGCTTTTCAGTAAATTTCAATTTTTTGACAATAAAATGTTGCCGAAATTCAGATTTACAAGTATTTTTTTTTCAAATTTCATGTAAATCTTACATGATTTCAAGCTTAAAAAGAAAAAGAAAACATGATGATAAAACAGTATATTTTTATTACTAATTAGTTCATGCAAATTTATAGTATAAATATTCCAATACGAATTTTTTTTTATTCGTATTTTTTATTTTTCTAAGAAATGGGCTGTATACAAGAAATTTTTAAAATGATTCACCGACAAATATTTGAAATTATAATTACTTGCAAATATAATTATTTCACGAGGAGATAATTTCAACGGAAAATTTTATTGAGACAAAAAAAAAGATGAAAAATAAAAGTAAAAAATAAATTACGAATTTTTTGTAACATAATATTAAATTAATATTCTTAAAAATAATTTCACAAAAAATAAGAGAAATAAAATTATTCTAAATTTTCTTGCCCTTAGACAGAATTTTTAGAAAAAGAATTTTTTTAATATTTGTTTGTAAAAATTAGAAAATAAATTCATGAAAATTAAATTTTCAATTGCTTTAGAACAATTTATTTTTTTTTTTTTGTGTAATGTAAGAGAAATATTCTGTGCAACATTCTTTAAAACGTGCATTTATCAATTTTCTCTAGTCCACTTCCGCATCGCCTTCATTATCAAATGAAAATCAATGTCAACCTAGGCCAACAAATATGAGAAATTTCTAAACTTGGAAGATATAAACCAGAAATAAATTTACGGAAGAATTAAAGCTAAAGGATAGAATAAGTAGCAACCAAGCTTCCTGCGAAATATCTAGTTCATTATCATTTTCAATATATTCTAGTCAAAAAACAAACGAGAATAAATTTGGAGAAAAACAGCAAAAGCACGAGAGCATACTATAATTTTTATTTTTTTATATTATCACCAATTATATATTATTTAACATTTACTTTCTATGATTCTAATATAATCAAATAATGAAACCACCACTAAATTTTACTAAAAAAAAACCACAAAAAAAAAAATACGCATTCGACATCTATAAACTGGTTTGTAACGCCTTTTCAGCTCATTCTTACATGTTCAACACTCAGTATTTATTAGCTAATTGATCAAAATAAGATCAAAAATATTAAAAAAAAATTATTTACTTCCTCTTCGGCATATAAAAATCTAAAAATAACTTATTCATTAAATTGAATGTGTGATTTCGACAAAGAAATCTATAACATGAATGTGAAGCATAACTGTAATCTGATTCAGAGTGAAGGGAGCAAATAAAGAAAACTGAGAAAGCTATTTCAAGTGATAAATACTATTTTTATTATACAACAAATTTTCACTAGTAGAAATTCCATTGACTATATCATTTTAATTATTTAGCATTTACAATATCATTTAAATATTTATTTTTGTTTCTCGAAACTTTGATTTATTATTCTTATAATGTTCATCAACTTTCCAATCAAGATATAACCCATCGAATCGAGCTTGTTCTAAATGAAGATAAAATTTATCAAACAAAAAATAATTTTGATAATTTGTATTCCTTTGCAAAATTTTTACAACCATTGACCTGTAAATCCCTGAATTAGTGACATTTTTAAAGCTACTATTTAATGTTGAGACATTTAATCTAATCAGGCCAACGCTGATTGCAACAGAGTCTATTACGCTGCAATAAGATAATTGATTTACTATCTTGGTTGTATAGTAGTAGAGAAAATCACTGTAGGCATGAAAAATACTCAATGATGAAAAAAAATAACAGTACAGGTGGCAACATCAACTTGATAGTTAAATTTTCGAATAATAAAAAGAGTGCATCATACTATGATTTAAAAATGTTAAGAAACAATTTCGAGAAAATCGATGATAAACTTAACAATGTAACAGCAGTTGGTAATTCAATAAGCAAAGATGTAATATTAAAAAAAGATTATTTGAGAGAAGAAAAAATCGATTCTCAAGTATATTGCAAAAATGAAGCAAATAAAAAATTCCATGAACTGGAAACATGTTTTATGCCATTTAAAAGTATTAAAATTTGTAGGGGACAGGAAAATGAACATATGGAATCATTAAAAAGTGAAGAATTTTCATCGGGACATGAAAAGAATAACAAGACATATCTTGATTACCAATTAAATGGTAGTCAAATATTGAATAGTATTCAAAAAGCGGAACTTGGAAGTGAATTGTTAGAAAGTAATAGAGCACAAAATGACTGTCTAGATGTCGATGTCAATAAGAACTTGAATCAAAACGTGAGAATCAAAAATTTAAGTGAACTAAAAATTAAAAAGTCAAAAGAGAACAAAAAAAAGTTTGTTAAACAATCGACTATAGACGAAAGCTATTTACTTTCGAACAGGAAATGGATTGCTGAGAATGCTTTTATTGAAATAAAGAAAAAAAAAAGAGATAGTGTTTCTACAATTGACTGCGGCGTAATGGGTAACATAAAGATTAAAAAACAAGACATAAAAACAATAGAGAAGCAAAATTCAGTTTCGCGTCAAACAAGAAATAGTTCAGAATCAAACGATATAAGAAGTTCAAAAAAATACAATGTATGTTCGATAATCACAAATGAGCATAAAATAGAAAATGATAATGTGTATAGTGAAAAATTAAATCCCAATGTAAATTTCACAACAACTAATAGTAATGATTCGTTTTTTTGTACTGAATCATGCCCTGAAATTGGTATTTTGAAGCATACTGAAACAAAATTTTCTCAACTGCGCTCTCAAATCAAACAGAATACTTGCCTTGAGAATAATAATCATAGTACATTTACAACGAATACAATCAATTTAAATGATCAATATAATTTATCTAGTCATTCGTCGAGACAAATTCAAAATTCATTGAGTCTAAAAAATTTATTAAGTAAAAAGAAAAAAAAATCAAGACAAAAATATTTAGTTAAAAAGGATGCTAAGCAGAGAAAACGAGAAGATACTGAAAATTTAAATTCAAATTCTAATAGCAATAAAATAAATAATCAACAGTCTCAACTAAACGAAAAAAAGAAACAAATTGAAGGGGATGAATATCAAATAAAATCTAAATTAAAGAATTCAAGTGATACAAATGCAACAAGACCTGATAAATGCAAATGTAAAGGAGGTATTAAATCTAGGCCACTCAAGCAAATAGTACATCCTTTGGAACGATCAATTACAGGTTTTTTTATCATCACATTATTTTTCACAATGCTTGCTATAATTTCAGGAATCCCAATTGTTTGTTTGCTTTGCTTATTTTTACCGTTCGCTGTCGGCATTCGTAATTTGATCACTTGTGATTTTAGAACATCTTATTCGGTTAATAAACACAAATGTACACCTTTTGAGCATTACTGGCTAAATTCCAAGTGGAAAAATAATTGCAAAAAAGGTCAAGCAGTTTGCTTATTTATGATTGATCCTGGATTTACTCTTGAACAATGTAGAGATCTTGTGCAATCAAGACTCATTCAAAAAGTTGGAACTGAGCGATTCAGATGGATTTTACGTCATAGAGGTTAGTATAATTTCTTATATTTGAATTTTCAGCACCATATATAAAAATTTAACATAAATATATCTTAAAGTACTTATCAGATATAATTTTTCTTTGAACAAAGTATCTTAAAACTTGTGTTAAGATTTTAATATTCTGAATATGTGAATGAAGTTGTCTTTTTGCAAATTTATGATTTTAAATTCAATAAAATCTATTAAATTAAAATTAAATGATATTATAAACTTTTCGCTTTTTTTTTTATCACATCAATTAAATTATTCAATTTCTGTAGATCACATTATTGAAATATATTAATCTAATTTTTAATTTTTTTTATTGTAATTTATGTATCTCATCCTGATAAATTATAGTTTAAAGATTTAATGATTTATGTTTTATCAAAATCTAATTCAATTTATGATTAAAATTAATGAAAAAATTATAGTTTTATTTTGATCTCTTGATTAAAAATTTTATATGTCAATAAAATAAAATAATTATTAGTTGCTTGATTTATTTATTTTCACTATTTTAATACCTATTTGATGGATAATTAGATATTTTTTTTGGCGCAATTACTATTAATTGCCTTTTGTAATAGCCAATTTCAAAAAATTATTTACATAGAAAATTTATATGAGATTTTTTTTACTGAAAGCAAAGTGTTGAAATTTTTTTTGATTCAGATTTTGTTAGACTTATCATTTAGTTATTTATATTTAGTAATAATTGAATTTTAATTGCTAAACTATACCTATCAACAACTAAACTAATTTTATTCACATCTAATGGCACATATATTTGTACATTATAATATTCATGACCCATTTATATTTAAATTACATGATAAAAATTTTTTTGAACTTCTTTTGCATACATACGTATTTATAAAAATTTACGAATTGTTGTAATAATTATTTCACCAAATATTTCGAAATGATTGAATATCAGTATTTAATTAAAAATTTAATGGTTCAAAAAAAATTAGAATTCGATTTTTGTGCGATCGTATTTCAAAAAAAATGAAAACGAAATAAACCAACTAAGGCCTTACCAGGGTGATAATTATTTATTTATATTTATTATTTATTTTTTATTTTTAGAATAGTGTTTTGAATATCGAATTGAACGAATCAAAACTATTAGCACATTTTTTAATATTAACAACATTCTAAATGGTAATAAAAATTTGAAATTTTTATTATTATGTTTAATATTAGAACTAAAAAAATTATTAAAATGCAAAGCTCTTCAAGCTATAAAAGTTTAGTTGACAATAAATTATATGTGGATGAAATTTACTATGAAATTCAAGGACTTAGGTTGTAGTTCATCTTTTTATTACATAATTAATTTATACTTAAAATTTTCTTTTAAGAAAAATTTAAAATGAACAACAACCGAATTGATTTTACAGTTTTATTTTAATTTCTAGTAAAATTCATCATCGGATAAATTGTTTCTTTATCTTATAATCTTGAAATTTTGATTAGATAAATCTCAAACTTTGTTCAAATTTTAGTTCATCGAAGAATATTTATTTAAAATTTACATGAATTTTATTGTACATTTGTTTTTACTTTAAACAAATCCTTTTTTTGATTTTAATATAAAAATTGAAACCGAAAAATTTAATGAAAGATCAAGTATTTT
The DNA here is from genome assembly GCA_023170135.1 of Acarapis woodi. Taxonomy (NCBI): domain Eukaryota; kingdom Metazoa; phylum Arthropoda; class Arachnida; order Trombidiformes; family Tarsonemidae; genus Acarapis; species Acarapis woodi. Next base: position 16,193 of record BLXL01010368.1, read on the forward strand.
AAATCTGAAATTTCGAGAAAACTGATTTTTAGTATGAGGTCTTTAGTTATCAATATAAAAATTGTGAAAAATAATGGTCAATTTTTAGGAAGTTCGACAAATAAATTTCTAAAATTTTAGTAGTGAGTTGCCAAAGTTAAACTTACATTTATACAAAAAATATAATAAACTTGATAAAAAAGTTTAGTGACGAAAAATTGATGTTCAATACAGCATTCTTTGTTTCAAGATCAAAGCTTTTTTGAATTTTGATTATGAAACTTTTTGACGGGAATAAAATTAATAATGTTTTAGAATCAATTCACTGGTAAATTTCTATTTTGTAAAATTATCAATTTTTTCATGATCTGAAATTAACATGAATTGAACGAAAATCGCAATTTTTTTTAAGGTAACATCAAAAAATGTGAGATTATATATTTTTTTTTTTCAACCAAAAATTTTTTATAGTTTATTGTTATGAAAAACTTTGAAAAAAATTTAAAAAATTTTCAATAAGAAATTTTCACATCAAAATTATAATTTGGCCATTTAGTCGTTCAAGTTAATTTGACCATCAATTTAAAGAAAAAATGTAGATTGAATTCGAAATTCTATTTCGAATTACAATATCTTTCTCACTCCTTTTCAATCCGAAAGTTTTTTACTGTAAATGTTTTGTCTAGAAATTCTTTTTATTATTTTAATATCCAATGCATTTCTTTTTGGAAAATTCACATGTAATTTAAATCGAGTCACATCGAACAATTTTGAATTATTTTAGTAAATTTATGTTCTTTAAATCCGAAAGATTAAAAATTTTACATATCTAACGATTGAAACTTATAATTTATTAGTTTTAATATTGAAGAAAAAATAATTTTTTTTTTATAAATCTAAAAAAGTTAATGTAAATTAGTTTCTAGTGCAAAAATTTTATTATATATTAAATTCCTTTTCCGAAAAATAGTTGGGAAATAAACTTTTTTTAAGTTTAGCTGATCTGAATTATTTTTCTAAATAATTCAATTTTTTTGTATTTTATTAAAAGGTCTAAAATTATTTCATCTTTCATAACAGATCCTTTGTTTCCTGTGCGTGAATGTCAAAATCACTATTTTAATGAAAAATAAAAATTTCAATGTTTGCGTTAAACACTTATCAATGTATTTTTACGATTCACTTTTTAATATTTTATTAGCATTTTTTTTTTTTAATTTATTCTACTGTGATATCTTTGTTTTGTGAAAGTCTGCCAAGTTTAAAAATGTTAATTATTTGAAAGTGTTTCTGAATGGAACAATGAATTTCAACAATTTGATCATGCAAAAAACATAATAAGTATCAAAACAGAATTTATTAATGTATAACATATTGAAAAAAATTTTTAATTTTGATTCTTATTTCAAAAAAAAAAATCTCGAAGATTCGAATATATTTTTTCAGTTATTTTTTACCCTACTTCTTGTGATTTATGCGAAATAATTAAGTTATTTTTTCGCTATTAATAGAGAAAAAATAAATCCTGAAATAATCTTCTAATAATATATTGCCTTTTTTTGTCGATACAAATGGAGTTTAATTTATCTAAATTTTTTTTTGTTTAATTCTAGTTATATTGAATATATGAAACATTGTGGCATCTTGTCCTCAATCACTGATTTTTCTATTTTTTTATTTCAACATCAAAGTATAAATTTAACGTTTTTAATTGAATATGGTTATTTGAAAATAAAAAAAAAATTAATTCACTAGATAGGACTGATTTGACTATAAAGAAGAATTAGCGGCTTTTTTGAAACAGTTGTTTTTTCAAATCTAAATTTTCATTTTTTTTTTTAATATTTTGGCTTTTGTTCTCTGACTTTAAAAATTTCAAGTTTAAAGAAAAGAAATAAACGGTTTGCATATTTAATATTTGAGGAATATTCAGGTAACCGACACAAATATATGAAATATAACCTCAATAAACAAAATTTGAAAAAATATTAAACAAAACTACCTTACTAAAGAAATTATAGAAGAGCCTTTTAAAATAGAATTAAATTTGAAATAGCTGAAAGTTTAAACCAGAATTTTTTTTTATTGAGCCTATTAAATTTAAGATATTTTTTCTTGTTTAAATTTAATCAAAATAAAGTCTTAAATTTAAAAATTTTTATGTGAGTTATTTTTATCGAAAATTTGATAAATTCTTTATATGCACTCTCGTTTGGATGAAATACATATATTATGGTACTATTTAAAGAGAAAAATATTATCGTTTTTCTAATTGAAGACTGCTAATAAAATGTATTTTATTCTATTATTGTAAATCAATTTCATGAGAAAAATTCTATTAAAATAAATCGAACTTTATATTATTTTAATTAAATATCTCAAAATTCGAACTTTCAACATTTTAAATTTAAATTTGGTGCGCCAAAAAAGATATTTTTTTTAAAATTTTAAAAAAAGTTATAAGATATTTATGAAATCAATTTGATTGGCCTTTCCTATACAAAATTCTAAAATGTGTCTGAATTATATCTACAACGTATTATTTCTAGGTAAACTTCAATCGCTACCGGGATGTATAACTGAGACAGTTTTCATAAAAAATATCTGAAACACATTTTTGCCGCATATATCCTAAAAATACATGATATATATTACAATGAAATTAAAATTTCCAAAGCGAAAATTAAATTTTAATTTTATTTTTATTTCTGATAATGAATAAATTCAGTTATGGATCATATACACGTTATTACTATTTTTTATTCTTTTTGTGAGTTGTTGCCTTGAAAAATTTAGAATTTAATTTATATTTCTCGAGCATCTTTTTTTTACGATTATTTTTCAATGATTGCGAATTAGTAGAGTAGTCATCATTACTACTA
>BLXL01010369.1:0-18043 GCA_023170135.1 Acarapis woodi
TCCTTATTATTATATGTACAAATTATATATAGTATCATTTTATTTTTATTTGATATATTTTTTTTGATGTTTTATTCAAAAGTACATTCGAATCACTTTAATAATTGGATCGCATTACAGTAGATAAATTATCATTTTAAAACTTGAAATTTTTTCCTCAAAAGGGTAACATTTTATTGTATTTGTCACAATATCACATTTTTTATTTTATTCAGTCTATTGTCTCATTGATAAGAAATTTTTTCTAAAAAACTTCTTGACAGAATTCGATTATTTGCGACAAAATTTTTGGTTAAAAAGTAAAAATTTCTTTCATGGCAAAAATTTTTTTGATCGGCCCTACACCTTAGAACAGTCTTAACAGTGATCATTATTTTTACTCATGAAATTTCCTATAATTTTACAGCTTTAACATGTAAAATCTTGAATGATTTTATGGTGAACTTAAATTTCTAGTTTGAAATCTATGATTTGAAAATTCAATATTTTTGCATACATGATGTATGAATGAAATTATTTTTTGAAAAAAATAATCTGTATTTTTTTTGTCTTCTTTTCAACCTAGTTACTAACAATAAATTTCAAATTCTTAAGTTAAATTTAGAAATCTGAGGTAAATTCGAAAAATTTTCAGCTAGAAAAATATTAAAAAAAGCTTAAAATGTTTATGCATTGATTTAATTTTTAAATATTTTTAATGAATATGATTTACGACACACTAAAATAATTTTCATACATTCTATACCAGATTTCTATATTACTTAAAATCATAGATACGCATGATTCATTTAAATCGTTTTTACATAATTTTTTAAAACTAATTTAAAAATTGAATTTCACAAATAGCACTTTCCCAATTAAGGTTAGTGCATGCACAAAAAAAGAATTTTATCTAAATTNTGATCAGTATTTTATCTAAAAACTAAAATTTTTTTTTTTTAACTTCCGCTCTATTTTTTTTTTCCTCATAGCATATATTTTTTTGATTAAAAATATAAAATAATAAAGAATAAATAAATATGAAAATTCACTATATGATTACTTGTTAAAGATAAAGTTTTAAGATATGATATCCAATTGATATTCAATTGAATAAAAAACTCAAATAATCGAATTTCTATCCAGTATCTAAAGTACATTTGGATTATTAAATTTATTGCATTTGAAATATTTCATTTATTTTATATATGGCCATGATCGATTCGGAATCATCTACACACGACCAATCTCAATTAAAAAGTTTTTGTGCGATTTTTATCAAATTATACTGTCAATGTTTAAATAATTTTAGACGCTGGTGAAAATTTTTAAATTTTTATTTATTTTTACAATATATTTTACATTCATACGATATTTAAAAAAAAAAAAATTTAATTTAAAAAAAAGAAAAAGAATTAAAATATTGGATTTGATTGAAATTTTTTAATCATTGAGCTGACTAAAATTTAGCAGAATTAAAAAGTAGAATAACTCATAAATTATGAGCTTTCAAATTTCTTCGACTTAGATTCGAATAAGGTTCAATACACACAATTTGAGAAATTCTTTCTTTATGTCATTAATAACTTATTAAAATACGACTAAACATATATAGTAAAATTTTCATTTTAAAGGGCCAAGCTTGCATTAAGATTTTTGTTCTAAATTTTTTCAATATGTTTTATTTTGAAATTTATCTCCACATCTCTACCTGTTGGGCTTGATCGAATTGTTTGGTCGATATAAAAGTTCTTCAAGTAAGCAGTAGGTAAATAAGTTTTTAAACTATATAAATGAATTTTCGTTTTGAGTCTTCATCAGGTGTATAGTAAACTTAATAAGCTATTCAAAGACTCAAACAAAGTATCAAATGCTACTGGTCTTCTATCCTCATCGAAAAAAAAAAAATTTTTTTTTAGCTCATTTGAATAGTTTCGTCATGACAAATATTCTAGACTGCCTATTATTCAGAAATTCAAAATTAAAACTTTTGCTGGACAGTTTTACCTCTTATAATCTGCTAATTTCTTCGTTTCATTTTAAACGTGTTAAATTTTATTACCTTTACATTAAAAAAAAAGAAGCTTTCACATTAGAATTGATTTTTGTGTACTTTTCTAAACGCAAATTACTAGCAATTTATTGAAAAAGTATGTGTAAAACGATTACCCATTCAATAATAATTATAGTTTATTTAAATTTATTTGAAAATTTGTCTTAACTATTAAAATAGAAATGTATGAATAGTTCAACATCTAATTACAACCTTAACATTTTTCCTTGTTTAATAATAGACTTATGTGTCCATACGAATTTTTCATTCGTACTTCTATTGTTCCGAAAAAAAAAATCCAGATTTTAATTTTATAATGCATCAAAATGTACTTGGCTGCTTGAAAAGGTAAATATATTAGTGCACGCTTTTTTGTTTTTGATACCTTGATTTATTTTTATTCGGCGATATAAATTATGTTTTTTTAAGAAAACATGTATTTCTTTTTTTTATGGATGAATTTGAAAATCATAATAATGTAAATCACAATTCGAATATTTTTCCCACTTTTTTTCAAAAATCATTCACTTATTTGGTTACTAACTACCCGTATAATTCATAACTAGCCATCATTTTCATCATTTTTTAATTTGAAGCCATAAAATTTAGACGATATATTTTTTTTGTTCTGTGAAAAGTTTCAAACACATTCAATGATTTTCGAAGATTAAAATTTTAATCATCAAAAGGGAAAAATTTAATTGCAACTAAAAATTGAAATCAAAAATTTCGATTTAAAAAAAATCATAATCACGGACGATATAAATTTTCCAATTAAAGCGATAATAAAAACTAGGACAAAATGCCTAGTTGATGTTATTCGGAAATTTGAAAATTAAATTCAATCGAAAGTTATAACAAACACTTGATTATTCGATTCTTTTTTTTAAATAATTTTTTTTAACTAAATTATCGAATTGAAATTTCTAATTTTAGAATCTAATAATTTCATTTGTTTCAACTAAATTGATGTGGATTATTGAATGTTATAAAATTAATCGTTATTTCAAAATAAATAAAATTTCGAGAATGAAATATAAAAAGTGATAATTAATTTGGCTTCTGCAAAAAAAAAAATAAAAAAATGAATCAATGAGTTCAAAAATTTTTAGGATTTATCTCAACTTTATTACGACATGATCTATAGAAAGGCTATTTTGATTTGGGAACGACAATATTAGACGTTTATCGATTAGCAAATAGGTTCGCCTAATGCTATAAATTTGAGGAAACTAAAATATATTTGTTCAAATGTAATATTTTACTCATTATTTAATGTATATAATAAATTTAAATTTAGCTTTTTAATATTTCGACTATAAATTTTCTTATTGAGACGATTGGTCATTTATTAGTCAACAAATCGTATTTATTGAATAGTTTTTGTTCGAGACTAGCCATGCGTTTACATTTAATCGAGATACTAAGCATCCAAAAATTGAAATTGAAAATTTTTCATTCATAAAAATGATCGCAATATAAAAAATGCATTTTCCAAATGTTATTTATTCATCATCTGTATTTTTTGTAGTTAAAAATCTAATTCTAATAAAATTGAATTTTAATGCATCTTTGAGTTCTATTTCAAAAATTTTTGGCATGAGATTTTTTACATTGTGCGTGTTGAGAGTGTTTGTGTGATTATAAGTAAGCTACTAAAGTAGTTTATAATACTTTTCTTTGAGTTCTACATATTTCTCTCTAATTAAGTTTGTTTATATTTTGAGTGTGGTTCCTCTTTTTAGTTTTAGCACATTTTTAATGAGAATTTTTCATCTGCAAACTGAATATAGTGACATCACTTTTTCATTCTTTACTAATTCTCACCAAATAACTAATATATAGATATTTTTTACTTGTTCTTAATAGTCTCTTGATTGAAAGAAATAGTACTGTAATTTAGTAGCTTTGTAAAATCTTACACTTTTTTGAGAATTTTCAACTAAAATAGTCACTGTCTAGGGCTAAGAGCTTATAGTAAATATGACATTAAATTTCGTCATTTAGTTCAAATTTTTTATTTCAATAATCTTTGTAGGAGAATCATTTTCGAGTCGGTCACACTAAAACAATAAAAGTAAATAAATAAATAGTCACTCATAGACCAATATTCATATGCATGTTTTTTTTCAAAATTAACTTTTCAATTTAAAAAAATATTTGATTACAAATCATAATTTTGAATTAAAAAAAATTAAGTTTTACCTTTTATGTTGAGTTTTAATTCCTGATCGTGTTTTACGATAAATTATTTTTATCACTTTTCTTCTGAACTCAAGAACTCATGCAGATATCTTAATATGAACTTTATTCGAATAGTGATATTATTATTAATAGAATGAAACGAAATAAAATCTTACTCAATTGATAATTCATGATTAAATAAATTAATTAATTCGTTTAAAAAACGAAACCTTAAATTGCAAAATAATTAAAAATTACTGGAAAATTATAAAATTTAATATTCAACAAAAATTTCTCTTATAGGTTTTTAGCTATTTTTTTGAAATTCATGTAATAACTAATGCACTAATAGCATTAAGGTTACAAATGGCAGAGTGATCATTAAATAAAAGACTGTAAATTAATAGAATTTATTTATAGGAATTTTCTTTTGGTTTCTTACTTTCTAAATTAATTAGACAAGTTATCTTTAGAAAATAATTAATTGAAAATCTCCTGATTAAAATATATGAATCAAGTTTTCTTTATTCTTTTATTAAAACTATTTCATTCAAATAATCTTTAATCTTCTTTCAATATATTATTCTAATGAGTTAAGTTTTGAATTTGATTTCTTTTGCAATAATTTTTAAAATTTTATTTCTGTTTATTTTTATTTATCAGAATTCAAAAATAATTTTTTCTTTCGGATTCTTGAACTCAATAAAAACAAATCATTCAGTTATGATTTCAAAACTTTTTGACTTCAATGACTACAAAAAAATATATATATATAAATTTTTAAATTTTACATTAAAATTCATTTAACAAGAAATTTTTTTTTTTCAATTTTAGGACGTCTATTTTACAATAAATATGGTACTATATGAATCAGAATATATTTTGAATAATTAATTAATAGGATGTAATATGTATATTGATTTTCGAGTTTTTTATGGATTTAATTTATAGTCTTTTTAAAATGTAATTAAATTTATCGAATTTTACCTGCTCTAAAATAATACGAATCAGAAATGTTTACAATTTTCTTTATTAATAAGTATATCATTTTTAATCAAATAAATTTGATTATCGATTTTTTATAGTTTTGGTATAATTTTGGGAAAAAGAGCAGTATGGGTTCAAGCTATTCTAGTCTAAAATTCAATTAAAGTTTTTTTTACTTTATTCATTGATTACTAGATTTCGAAAAGTAATTTTAACATTTTATCATTTTCTAGAAAACTTCTTATTATAATTTGTTAATGTTTTTCATGAGTGAACAGCTAAATTGTTTGAAAATCGTTTAGAGCCAATCAAAATCATTAAAATAAGAAATAAAAAATTTAAGGTGAATATATTGTCTATTAGATCAAATTGGTATCTGATATATTAATTATTACTTATTAATTGCGATAAGTAATTTATAAGTAAAATTTAGTGATTAGAAAATTTTAACTATTATTTAAAAAGAAATTGATTTACTATATATTATTTTGATACTCTAAATCAGTATTCTTCCACCATTTTTTTTCACCGAATCAGGACATTCAAAAAAAATTAAGCCGATGCTCTTTCTAATTAAAATAAATGAAAAATTTTAATATCAGACTTTTGAGAAAACTATCTTTAATTGAAATTTTCAATTTTTTAAATTCATTATTCTACATTTATAATTTTGTCATTAATTTTTGACATAATACTTTTTCGAATGCAGTTTACAAATAATCCAAACCTTGATATTGACATTAGTCACTGTTAAAAAAATTTAATTTTTAAGATTCATATTATCTGAGTGATTTGAGTAATTATAGAAAAAATTATATTTTTTGTGAAAACTTAATATTTTAATTGTATCTTGTTAATTATTCAAGTATTTATGTAGTCAAATTCTACAAATCAACTCAACTGTTTTATTGGACTATCGATAAAAAATATCAAAAAATTTTTAATAATAAATAATATCATGTTTTAAAGTTGAGTAAAACCTTATTGTAAAGCTATAAAGTACCGTAATCTCAAATAGTATTAGTCAAAAAGAGCATCTAAGGCGTGGATTATACTATTTCACTTGTCTTGCTTGTCGATCCTCATATTTTTTCAATTTTGTGATTCTTAAATATTTCTTTAAAATTATCTTCAAAAACAGAACTATTTGTGCATACTGTTAGCTGCTCAATGATTAGGAAAATTAACTTTTTTATTTTCGCCCAAATTTAAATGAACTTATTTTTCTTTCAACCAAAAATTATCGTTTAGATTTTTTTTTATCTTTTTTTTACTTCTACATGACATCACTTTTTGTCCGAATTTATTGAAATAAAAAAAAAATCAAAAGATCATACTTCAAATTTAATGACCTCTTGTCACAAAAATTATCTTACGGTCGCAAGTTACTTATTTATGGATATAATTGTCATAACTTATTTTTCATAATATTTCTTTCTTAAGAAAATTAACGTCTAATATAACAGGTAAATATTCGATATCATTTAATCATAGAAATAAAAAATTTATTTCATAATTAGTAAATTCTTATTCAATTTTTTAATTAAATAACTTTAAAAAACAGCCAAAAAGAGAATCGAATATATTTTTTTAAAATCATCAATCAATAGAAAAATAACTTATTTTCTTCATTCAAATCTAATTTGCATATAATTACGTCTGTATAGGCATTTTATTATTATTTATATATATCTAATTAATTTAAATTCAAATTCTTAACCTATAAAAAACTAAGTCTAATCAAATATTTCAAATGGACGTCTATTCATTATTAGTGGTTCAAAAATATCTCGATTTGTAAATAATTTAGCGTTGATTGTATTAAGAAAATTTTTCGTTTAATAAAATATTTACCTGGTACTCTAGCTCTTTATTTTTGCTTAAACATATATTGCTTATTTTGAAGTAGCATTCATTTCTTTTTTCATAATCCAGCTAAACAATTCGACTTTCACTTGTCTTTCATAGTTTAGTTTTTTATAGTTCAAATTTATTATTTTTTTAAAAACTGTCATTATCCAAAGCTTCGAATTTTATTTAAAATAATCTTAATCTTTTAAATATTTTCAAAATAAGCTTGTTAATTTGATCATATCATTATTTGAAAATTTCTTACGATTCAAAACTTATATCAGAAAAATAAAATCAAATTTTTTTTTGCTTTTATGTACCTTTAATATTATTTTACTTAACTCTTTTGATTTTTTTTATTCACCTTTGTCAACGATATTTTAGATCGGCAAATCAAAATCAACTTGTTTAAGATTATTTTCTTGCGATTTGCGATGAATTTACATGTGAAATATAATTCGAAAAAATCTTTTGATAGAAGAATTATATTTAATTATTGCACCTGTTTGTGTGAAAGCTTTCGAAAAATCATTCAAATGACAATAAAATTTGATAAGAATTATACTTGATAATCGGGTCTTTTAATAGTCAGTTTATTTTATCCTTGCTGTGATTTATAAAATTTTAGATTAAAGAACATTTTATTTAACATTTTAATTTTTATGAAACATGTGTCTTTTACATTTTGAACATGATCAAGCTCTTTGTATAAATATTTGGCATAATGGCTTTAATTTTGTGTATTTTTGATGTAAATCATTTGTTTAATCTTTCGGCGTATTATTCGTCATACATAGAAGGTAGAACATAATTTGTTTGCAAAAAATAACAAATTTTAACTCATCAAATTGGTAACTAATGAAATGTGTATGCAAAAATTATTTTAACTAATAACATTAGTCTACATTAGTCTAGAACCTTCAAATTTTTTAAGTCACATAAGCTTTACTGCTATTCTATTGAAATTATAAATTAAATTACTTTCATTAAGCAATAAAAAATTCTCACATAACATTAATTATTATAAAAATTAAATAAAGTAAATTTATCAACCTAATATAATGTTTGATTAATCAAAAGACCACTAGCTCATTCTAAATGTAGAAATCCGAATACTAGATACTTTGTTAAAATTGATGTCTGAAAATTTTAAAAATAGTTATAATAAAATTAAAATAATAGAATCTTATCATATTTTTCACATTTACAATTAAATGTCTTGATAGCATTTGATATTGTTTCTGTTAATATAAATTATCAGAAAATACGTAAATCTTAGGCATCGAATAAATTTTTACAAAGATATCCTAATTAATTATATAATATAAATAACTTAGATGATTACAGCAATGGTTTTTATCTTGATTGTTATCATACTATTAATTAGAAACTAGAAATTTGAACAGCACAATCAGTGAAATTTTGAAAATAATTTAATATTAAACGTGACAAGTTGTTTGTAATATTTTACAACGATAAAAAAAAAAAAATTTTCTAGAAATTTTAGGTATGAATAAGATTGGATAAAAATTTTGAAAAGCAATTAATCTCAATCATTTAAGTCTATGGCAAATAATATGAAAAATAAAATAATGGACACATTAATTTTATTTTGAACATTTCGTAATATTTTTTCACTAAATTTTTTTTTTGAAAAAATTTTAAATTCAATTTTTAAATATATTAGGTAATTATCAAATTTCTAAAAGTTTTTAAATCTAAATTCAGAACTGTTATTAGAATAATTTTCAGATTATTATAACTATATAATAAATATAAGTAAAAAGTAAAATTCCAATCGATAAATTTGATTGAAAGTTTAAAAATCTAAAAAATTCGCTTTTGAGTCTTTGCATTTTTGAATTTTAATACTAAAATATAATTCTAAACCATGAAATTTAAAGGTTGATGCATTTTTATTGAACAAACCCGTTTGTAAGGTATCAAATATTCTGAAATCAATTTGTCAAATTGATGCAACTAGTCAGACAGCCTCGTGCTATCACCCTGTCAGTGTTACCTTTAACTGACTCTGTTCTCAACAATTTATCTTACCTAATATTGTTACTCAATTATATAAATTAACTATTAGCAATAAGTTTTTCCTAATAGTTTTCTTTTAAAAAAAAATGCAATTTATCAAGTTTTGGAATTAAATAATAATGAGATAAAATGCTTTTTCGTAACAAAAATTTAGACTAAAACACTCGCACTTAATGGAGATAACATTTTTTGTTTCAAGTAAAAGTCTTTTGTGTCTCAAAATTTTTTTGTATAAGTATTAAAGTAATATACAGATAAAAAAATTTTAAAGAAAAGTTGAATTTACTTAAAAATATTTGGGAATTAGATATTGCACAATGATTTTCTTTTGGAAAATCTCGTATTGATTTTAAAAATTTTTACTCTTTTACATTGAATAACAAAATAAGTGACGATGTTTAGAACAATAAAATTAAATAATTTCAGTTTGATTTTTAGACAGATATTTTTCAATAGAAAACCTATAATCAATAAAAAAGAAAAATTTTTGAGATACTTAAGGATTAGCCAAGATAATTTTTTGTTTATTTAATAAAGGGAAAAATATTTTTTCGAATTAATAGCAAATTTTTTACGCATTTTATAAATTGAGATTGTCAAATATCTTATATCACGAAGTACTTACGATATTTAGATGACTTAAGACTTTTTCGAAAAATTTATAGAGTGTGTCAAAATTATATGAATTGAATATTTCATGATTCTTGATAACTAAAAATTATAAATAATTGATCATTATAAAATTTTATTTTCTTATGCTTTTTACTGTTAATTCGCAGCTTAAAATTTGTATCATGTCTAATTTTAATTATTATAAAAATATATCTTTTTTATTATTTTAAAAATTTTTATCAATTGATCTAAGTTTTTTCCACATTTGATAATTCTCACAGCATTTAAAAAAATAAAATTATGAAATTTACTCGTTCGATCCCCAAATGAAAATGATATATTACTATCGAAATATATATATCGAAAATCAATTATTTAATAATTTCATTAAAAAAAAATTTTTATTCAATTACTTGCTCAATTTTTTTTAGTTATGAATTTTCTATCAACAGAATAAATTGATAAATTTTAAAGTTTTAAATTTTTCTTTATTCCACATTTAAAATACAAAAATGTAAACACAATGATATATATGAATTTTTTTAAAAGCTATATATTATTTTCAAGATTCATTAATTTTTTCAAATAATTTTTTTTACTTTAAAATATTATATATCTAAACTATTCTGAATGAAAAAAAAATCTAGACTACAAGTCCTTATTGGTTATTTTATTGATTATAAGCAACATTCATTGTAGTGAACAAATCTTATGTGATATTCATTGTATTATATCATTGTTGCTAGTTCTTTAGCTAACTTTTATCTGATTTTTTATATTCTTTTATGTCAAAATTTTCTATATCGAAACCATTATCAAAACAAAGTATGCGATAAAAAAATTTAAAAAACTAAATGTTTACCAGATCGAATCTTATCTCAAATTTTTAAATGAATTGATTTTTTTGAAGGCCTAAAATTTTTAATATCTAAATTTATATTAATTTTCAAATTCATAATATGGTCTGCTTGAAATATTTTGTTAGGAATCAATTTAATTATTTTCAATTTGTGCAATATGAGTAAATGAAAAAGCCTGAAATTGATTTTATTTACAATCAATTGACATAGTGACTGCATTTAGCGAATCTGCATAAAAAGCTTATCATTTGCACTTTAAATGTAAAAATGTAAAATGTACTTAAAGCATTATTATATCATATCAAACTAATAATAATTATTTATTAAATATGTATCATTTCATGATTTATAACTATGACAAGAATAGATTGATTTTTTCTCTGCAATATTCATTACCTTTGAATTTCATTACTTTCACAGAATTATATTATATATCATTAAATCATATTCGTGAATAAATTCTTAATTATTATTTAATTCGTTATCGTTGTTGAAGCACAATAAAAAATAATTTCCAATTTTTTTCAATCTATATTATCTATTTTACGGCTGATTAAAATCAGGTAATTAAAGCAAATTAATTCTTTGATATTTGAACGGGAATTTTTTTTTATCGCAAAGTTAGCTTACCTTTTTTAATAATTAAGCAAATAATAAGTATTAAGTATTTTATTTAGTAGCTAGTAGCATTAAATAATTCATAATAGTTAGTCGGAGAAATTATTTGAAATGTGGTTCTTGTCTTAATAGATTGCGTTTAACTTGTTAGCTAAATAATCGTGAATACTTGAAATCTACTCGTTAGCAGTTTTTCAGTTGATGAACATTCAAACAAAATTGCTGCTGATGTATTAAAAAAAAAAACAAGAACTTTCAAAGAATTTCTTGCTCATTTTTCATTTGTAAAAACCAAGGTTGAAAGTTAAATTTAAATTTTGATTCAAAAAATAAAGGCAGATGATCGCTATGTATAAGAAATCAGAAAAAAATTTGAATACTTTTGAACCTCAAATTTTAATAATTTATTCATAATTACATACACAAAAACACAGATGGTATTATTTTTTTTAGTACGAAAGAAAAAAGATTATTCCCTTTTTTTCTTTCTAATGTTTTGAATCATATTTAATATTTATTATTCATATAAATAATATAAAAAAAAAACATTCAAAATATCACAAATTTAAAATTAGCATCATTAGGGCATTCGACTATTCACTGATTTTTTTTAATTTCGAATTTTCTTTTATTTTGAACAATTAAAAAGTGAAAAATTTTGTATAAATGAGTTAACTATTTGTTTATCAATTGATTAGTTCAATAAATAAAATTCTTATTAATATTTTTATACAATTTATTTAAAATTTAACAAAAAAAGGTTATGAACATTTCAGAAGAATTTCTAATATTTTCTCTCATTTTTGTATTTATGGATCAAATCATTATTGATTATTTTTTGAATTTTCATTATTCAAATCACTAAAAAAAATTTTTAATAAATATTTAATCTAAAGAATAACTAAAATAGTGTCAATTTAAAAATCTCTTCTAATAAGTGAATTAAATAAAATGATTAATTTTCTGATAAATGTCAAAAGTATTAGATTAGTGGTGCTTGAAAATTCAATGAAATATAAAAAATTGTGATTCTAATAATTTTTATTATATAAAAATTATAATATCAATTTTATAAATTTGAAATGATTCATTTTAAATTGTAAATTTTAGAAATCTCATAATGATAGAAATATAGTTTTTTTACATGAAACATATATCAATTTGAAATTTTAGATTTTAATTTTTATTTGCCAACAATATTTTTGATTAAAGTTTTAGAAATTGGAAAGGTTTTTTCTTCGATTTTAAATTAACTATTGATTATCATAGTGATCAATTATAATTTGTCCTCAAAAATCACCTCGCTTCTTATTTTCTTCTTATGGCTTGAAATCTATATAATTACATATTTGTCATGTATATTTAGAAATTTTTGTAAAGTTTTTTATTATTAGTAAGAGAAATTTTCATTAATTTTTTATTAGAAATTCTTTAACGCGAACAATTATTCTAGCAAACTTGATCCGCTAGTATGCATCTTTCAACTAAATGTGTCAAATTATGACAATGTATATGAAAGATTCAGTGCTCATCAATTTTTTAATTTTCATTCAAAAAAGTTTTCTTGTGGAACTTAATGATTTGAAAAAATGTAAAATTCCACACTTACATTGAACTACATTGGCTTTAGAGCTGCACTATCAAATTATGTTCTTAAATAGGTTTACGAGCTTATTTGCACAATTTCGAATACATTTTGACAAGTCATTTTAATCAAAACTATTCTAATGGTCATTATTATCTTCAATTTAAATAAATTTTAAAACTTTTTGATCGTTCTCATTAATGCTTGTCGACATATTCATAATGCGTCTATGAAATAATTTGACTTACTATATATCATATTATTCAATGTTCTCATGATTTTATTTAAATTCACATTTTGATTGCATAACATGCTTCAGTATTTCGAATATAATTGCATTATAGCTAATAGAGACTTTATTACAGTCACATTGAAATATTGTCTTAAAGAAAACGTCATTCACATTCTATCTTATTAAGTCATTCAAAGCTATAAATTTTTATGACATAAGTTGTGAAATACGATTTCATAATTAAACCTAATAATTTAATGAATGAATGCAAAGTGTTCGATTGATTGAAAAAAATAAGAATTATTTTAATTTTTAACAGACAGTCGAAAACATAAAAATTTACTTAACATGTAGAAATTTTGGAAAACTTGTATTTGAATTCATGTTTATATTTGATGTATGTATAATAGTAATTTTTAGTTTTATATACAATATAAATCGAAGAATTTTTCGCAGAAAATTTTTACAACTCAAATAATTATATCATTTTAGAATTCGAAAAAATTAAATTAATTGTTTTGTGCCTTATTAACTTAAATAAAAAATAATATAAAAATAAGTAAATTTTGAAAGAGATATCGAGGTGTTGTTTCAAAAGAATTTCTATATAGATTGCTATATATAAAAAGTAGAGATCAATTATAATATTTGCCTTTTATTTCGAGTGTATATAATATACGTTTACAAATGTAAAATATGAATAACCATTTGACATTATAATTAAATCGATTAAAGAGATATTCTTTTAATCTATATAGTAATTATCTATTTGACGCCCATTGTATAAATCCAATGAAAAAAAACGTATTTTGCAAAAAAAAAATGAAAAAATAAAAATTAAAAGTAAAAATGACTTGATTAAATGACAGAACTCTACATAAGTAAGGTAAACTATGCCTGAATTACACATTAAAGTGCATATATGCGTAACAGTGAACACACCAAACACAACTAAATAGCTAAATAAGTACAAATTTAAGTACTTGATAATGTGTTTGAGTACACAACGTGTACTGCATGTATAACCTCTTGAAGAATCTAAAACTGAAGGCGGTCAAAAAGCGGGTTTTCTAGTGGTAGCGTGAAAAGGCCGCTTGCAAAACTAAAAAACTGCAAGACTAACAGCACAGAAACCTTTAAAAATTTTTTTTTTTTTTTTTACAATTTTGTATTTTTAAAAAATCTTATTTATTTTTCAACTATTTATTCTAATTGTGTAATTGTCTCGTTATCTCCTTGTATATTTTTAATTATTGTGGATCTAAGTTTTATAAAATTTCTGTGATCTAGTTTTTTCGCAATCGATTTCATTTGATCGAAAAATTTATTAAATATTAATGCATTTATTTTTTTGTTCTGATAGCTTTAAATGGTATTTAAATTATTCCATAGTGCTGTCTTCTATACGCCTGTTTAATGTCGCCATTCTATTAATTTTATTTCGAATTCTAATATCTCTGCGTTTAATGTAATTATCTCCTCCTTTTATAATTTGAATATTTACTAAACACCATTTAATTATTATCATTCTCAGGTGATTTGCCATCATCATTGATGAGCTATTCATAGTTTGAGTCATGTTATCCGTTATGCATAATTTTTTAATCCTAATTTTAATAATTTTATAAAATAAATGAATATAATATATTTCTATTTGCTTAAAGTATTTGTAAAAAAAATCAAGTAAATAAAATATCAATTTCAGTAATTCTTGATTTTCAACTATGCATTTCTTAAGTTTTCTTTGGTTTATCTTCACTGATTGCTTATTTTAATTAGCTCCTAGTCCTTTTTTCAAGTTGATATTTTTATTTATATTTTGTTCACCTTTCTGAATCAACAAATCATAAATTTTTTTTTTATTATTTTGTGTGCTTTTTTCTTCGCAAAAATAAAAATTTTATCTTGCTTATTGGAATTTCATCAGCTTTTTTCATAATTCTAAAATTAGACTGCATCACACAAGCAATTTTGAATTTTTCTTCTACTAAATAATAATTTAAACCTCTTATATACTGGATACTAAATTAAAAAGTGAATTTATTAATATTATAATAATACATATTTTTGAATTATAAAGAAAAAAAAGTTATGCAAAAATATAGATTTCAAAAATTATTGGTGTTTGAGAATTCGAAAAAATCAGAATAATAAGTAAAAATGAAAATTTTCTCAATTAAAAGAAACGCAAAAATTTTCTGATTATCTAAATTCTTATATCTTAAAAATTTATTTCACAACATTAATTCATCTAAATTTTTTGATTTTATGAAATTTTTTATTAAGAATAAAAAAGTTCCAAAAAAAACATTAAAAAAAGTCACGCTAAATAAAAAAATTTTAGCATCTGAGTTTTATATCAAATGTTGCAAAAATTTTATTGAATCTGATATTTAATTGCAATGGTCAAATAATAAAATAAGTTCATAAATTTACATTATAGAAAATATTTTTTATTAATTCTATTGTTTTACCTACTCGAATGACTCATCAAAATTAATAAAGTATTTTTTTTTTAGTTTTTTTTAAAGTTAAAAGAATTTTTTTTTATAATATAAATTTATGCTAACGCGGATAAATCAAACTTCTATCTTAATGTTAATTTTTATGTTTTATTTAAACAAATTAATTTTTTTTCTGAATTATTTGCATTCAAATTTTGATAAAATCGCCTCTAGTTGTGGAATTTCATTATAAATGTGTTTGAAATATGTTTCTGATTTTATCATTTTTTTTTCAAGCGTGTATCAGATCCATATTTGAACTATTTTATCATTGAAACGAAAATTCTAAAAATAACTGTATGTTTAGTTCTTAAACAATTTTAAGATCATTGAATGTGTTTTTTAGAAATTACGTTGACGTCATTTATTGATAGAATTATCACCAAAATTTTATCAGTTTAAAACAAATTTCATTCCAAAATAAAAATCTATTTTATTTCCTAATTATCTCAAAAAAGAACAGTGCTTTTTTTGTAATAATCAAAAAAAAATTCAATTGATCAAATTTTCGCCACCATATAATTGAGAACATAGCTCCACAGCATTTAGAATTTTAAAATTTTTGTTTTTTTAATAGGTATGTTAAATTGTTTTAACCTCTTCTTTTAATTATTTTATGCAACTTCGTTTTCATTATTGAATAAGAAATTTTCTTAAAATTTTGACACAAATTTTTCACTTCTCTATATTTTTAAGAGTACTTAAAAGAAGTGGTCTTATATTTTGTTTACGTGATTTATAGCTTATGATGTTTAACATTGTAATGTTTTAATTGTGCCCATAAAGTATGTTCTACACCTAAGATTGTAATTAAATTCTTTTTCTGATTTATTTGTTTAATAAGACAAAAAATTAGATTAGAACCTGATCATCACCGTGAATCAGCATATAAAAAACAAGTTTTGATAAATAATTAATAGAAGAATATTAGAAATTCCGCTAATTCTTTCGTAAATCAAATAAATTCAGGAAAATCCAATTGATGAAATTTTAACCACTATAACTTGAAATATCGTTCTACAGCATTTAAAATTTAAAAATCCAAGGTAAATGACATCAAAAAAAAAAAAAAAAATTTCTATTTACTTGTATTTTATAATTTCTCAGTATCTTCGAATTTTTCGAATTATCAATTTAAAAATGACTTAAGTGTAGATTTTCAAACCATTTTAAAGTCTAAAAATGGTGTTTATTAAATATTCACTTATATTAAATTAGAAGAAATTAAAATAAAATAAAAAAATGTTTGAATTCAATAAAATATTAATAAAAAATCTCAACGAAACAAATCGGATAAATTTTGAAAAAATCGCACTAAATGAGTAAAAGTAAAAAAGCTTCAATATTAGAAATTAAAAATGATTTGCGAATAATATATAAAAATTTAAATAATAAGTGAGTTAAAATATCGTGCATTAAATTAGTGAAAAAAAAAAACGAAAATAAACTAAGCATTAAAATTGCAAGAAAAATTTTTTTTTAGAAAGTATGAGATTCATTTTAAAAAAAATTGAGTCATTACGTTAAATAGTTTTATATCCTTAAATAGTAAAATATTTGACAAAAAAATTTCGGTTGACTTTCGTTAAAAAATTCTTTAATTTAAAAATTTTATTGTTCTATAATTTAAATAACACCTTTGTTTACTGGAAATCCTATAAGAATAAACTCAAAGCAATTAGCAGTCAAAAGAGACTATGTTTGCTTTTTAATTAATTGTTTTATAATTCCCCATTTCATAGTTTCTTAGTCATTTTCTTGAATTTTTCATCAACTGCCATATTATTCATTGTTATAATAAATTTAAAAATTCAAGTCCCTCAATCGTGTATTAATGAAGGTTTGTTCATATTTATTTTAATATATGGTTTGTCTTGAATGACACAATCATCTATGAATTTTAGTAAAGAAATCATACATTTTTTCTTAATTGATGAATAAAAAAATAGACTCTTTGCTGCAAACGAATTTAAATTTCAAAAAATTGTACCTTAAATGTTTTTTTGAAAACATCCTAGAAATTCTAAATTGCATTGGATTTGTTTCTGTCCAAAATAACTTTGATTAATGAATCTCATATTTTCCACGAAAAAATTTGAATTTCTTAATTGCTTGCAAATTTATTTTCGTAATCGACATATTAAAAAAATTTGGAATACAGCTTAACTTTTTATTTTATTTTCATCAAGTGAAATTTATATTGCTTTTTGCAGATAAAGTTCGAAATATGATTTCGATGAAAATACAATACTTAATTTATATTTAACTGAATTTTGTGAGTACTCAAGTTTTTTTTTAATTAAAAAATTTATCAAAAATAATAAGTCAAAATTAATCAGTTTGAAATTTCTTAAGTAAATTTTTTCATAGAAAAGATGCTACGAGTGCTATTTTAAAAATATTTTTCAAGCAAATGGTATTGTATAAATAATGTGAGATGATACTGAAATAATGAAAAATTATTGTAATTTTTAAGAATGATATAATGAAAATCAGAAATGGTCAAATTTTAAAAAATTTCCATTTCAAAATTTA
>BLXL01010370.1:0-37654 GCA_023170135.1 Acarapis woodi
AAAAAAAAATGTGATGTTGAAATCATTGGGAATGGTAAGTCAAGCAAAGAATTTTCGATATTTTGAGGCTATGTGTTAAATAAGCGAGCTTTGAGATCTAAAAAAATATTGATTCGGATCACATTGATGATCAATTACAATTTGCATTGATGAATTCATTGTTTTGTAAATTTTAAAAATTGTAATTAATTTGTTTGAATAATCACAATTCATAAAATATCTGAAAAAAATTAAATTCAACGATTCTATTCAAATTGAAAGGTTTATGTTTAAAATAAAGAATATTAAGTACTTGTTTTTGGTTATAAAATATTTCTATACTAAGTTAAAATTTAAATTTGCGCATAATAAATTTTCGAATTCTGATGTGCCATTAAATTTATAGCAAATGATAGTCAAAGAGTACTATAGAACCTATGAATATATAATTTGAGTATAATCAAATCATTATGTATGAAGTTTTTCGGCATAACAGGCCTCATTGGTGAAATATTTGAATTAGTTGTTTAAGAGAAAAATTGCTAAGTTTTAAATATGAATCGCATTTTACTTTGAGTTAGCATTTTTTATTTATTTTGCGTATTTTGATAGAATGATATAATCAGAAAACAAAATAAATTTGGTTATTTGTAGAATGAATCATTGTAATACGCTCCAAATTAGTCAAATCGTTAATTAGGCTTTTGTGAGTAATATAAAAAAAAACAAATTTTTTGTACTAGAAAAAGTTTGATTATACAATATGTTAGATTTGAATTATATTCAAGCAAATGAAATGAATTTTTTTCTTCTGTGGACGTGAATGATAAAATAAAATATTTTCTTGAAAGCATACCAAATGTTATTTTTAAACTTGTACTCTTTTTTTTGATAATTTATTGATATTTGGCCTGAAAGTTCGAAATGTTAGTGACAAAATGAAATCAATCTCTTATATTACAAGAGACCCTTCGAAAAAAATCTAACTTTTAAAAATTATTTTTCAAAAAAGATACTTGAATATTAATTTTTGCCTTTTCTTTCAATCGATTGATTAATTTCAACAAGATTAAACAAAAAACAAACTGATTTTCAGTAAATCTTTGTTTATAATAACATTTGACTTGTTTTCAATTTTAGATGCTTAAAATTCCTAATTTGTTTTCTGTAACTTGAAAAATATTTGGCTTAAATCAATTCGATTATTTTGATTTGGAAGATGATTCAAGTGAATGTTTAAAAAAAGAATTAGAAAATGACTATCAAAAATATGATATTGTACGTAAGAGCAAGTTTCATATGATGTATTTTAAAGCTTCAAAAAAATAAAATTGTTCGTTCAAATGAAAAGATATCAAATTTTTTCCTTCACAACTGAATATTTCTTGTAAATTATTGAATGAATAATCTCAAAAAAACTAAATTTGATACAAAAAATGATGAATTTGATCATTTTGCTTTCTGCAAACTTATGATTAGAAAATTTTATGACTTTTTTCTGATTGAATTTTGATTCATTATAAAATGAACGATTTTTATGTTGGAAAATTATCAAATTTTCAGCAAAGAAAGTAATTTCTGTTTTTTTATTTAATTAATCAAATTTATAAAACGATTTAATTTGTGGAGTACAATAAATTTTTATATATTTTTTAAGATATATATTGTGCAAATAAACCTAATAATTTTTGTTTATTTATCTAATTAAGGCATCTTTTTGTTTTAAAAAATTATAGTATTTGAATCATAGTTTTTTTATTTTCAAGCACGAGATAATTCATATAATTTTATTTTAATTAGAAATTATTGAGAAATTATCAAGAAATTATTATAACTGATTATTATTATATTATTAACTATTTCAAATAAATATGATTGTAAGTTTGAATTTACTTTTGAAAAAAAAACGATTGGTGGTATATTCAAAATGATCTTTTTAATATAATCAAATAATTACAAAAATTATGGAAAATTTCATCCTCAACCCAAAATTTTTTAAGCAAACTTTATTTTTTATAAACAATAAAAAATAAGAAAAAATTGTCACATCTCAAGATTTGAAAACGAACGTATACTTATTAATCGTGAATGATGAAAAAATAATTGTAATTAGAGTTATCAATTTTGTTCAAATGAAATAATTATTGATTCGAATAATTTTGTATCATAGAGTATTTTTTAATTTTATTTTGATTTTAAGATTTTTTCCGGTTTTTCAGGGATTAATTGTCATAAACACTTTTTATCTTTTCTTATCAAGATTTGTAAATTGTTAATTCATCTGTTTCAGTATATTTTGTGAAGCAGAAGTTTTAGCCTTGACTGCTTTTTACCATAATTTCTTCCAAACATTGAATTTGTTGATCTGTCAGGGTAACTTTTATCTACTCTTGACTACGGTGATGTAAATCTATTGTCAATTTCGTATCTGTTGAACGGCAAATAATTTTTTCGAATAAGTGTATTCATAAAAATTATCTCGATATAAGAGAGTTTCCTATCACCAATCACACTAAATAAAAGCAACCATTAATGGTTATAAAAAAAGATTAATTGTTGATTGACTAATGTAATTTATTGTCACGGAAATTTTCACATTGTTGCAAATAGTTAGACCGATGAATGCGAAAATTGATTGATTCTTTAAAACTCCGCCTTATTACCCTCAATGAATAATTTTATATAAATTAAATAAAGTCATATAATTAAGACTGACTTCTGATTTTGAATCGTTTCCTTGGGCTTCGATACCAAGTTTCACATATTTTTATCATTAATTTTGTTTTAATTTATACTCTTCAAAGTGTGAGGCCATTATGGAATCGATTAAAAGATGTTTATTAATTATTATTCATAATAAGATGAGGTATGAAGTAGTTGAAAAAATTAAAAATTCTTTTTTTTTTTTTGTTAGTCATTTATAATTTATCAAAAGGTTTGTTTCAACCAGTGGCCATATTTTAAATTAATGATCCTAATGCAACTTTTTGTACTATTTCTAGATTATTTTTCACATTTAGTTTAATTTAGTGTTTAATCTTTTCTTTTAGTATAGTGCTTTTCAGTTTGATTTATATCAGTTATTATATTGATTATTACACTAAATATATGGCGAAAATTTACGGAAATTGATTGGACATGTTCAATAAATTTCCATTTTAAAATTTAAATTCTAAATTCTCTTCTGTTATTTTAATCAGAATACAAGTATTTGATGACGTAAGAATGCATATCAATTTTAAAAAAAATTTAGAAATTTGAAACATTTTTTTCGAACATCTGCTAGAATTCATTTCAATTTGAAAAATTCTACTTAAAAGAAATTTTTTCTTGCACGTTTAAATTTGTTCGCCATCGTACAATGATGTCTATTTTAGCTGAACTTCCGGCCTTTTGTGATTTTTTCTATTGAATTTCAAATAAATTTATAAAATATTTGATTTACTCTCTTTTATGCTAAATATTTCATTTTTCTATGTATTTGTAATTCGTCTGATTGGTTTTTTTGCTGACCGCGATATTGAATTCCCAAAAATTGAATTCAATGGTTACGATAGAGAAATACCTTTTTGCCTGTAAATGTAAAGTTAATCAAAAAATATTCTTATCAATAATTTTTCACTTCAATGTGCTAGTTTACATTTTTCTGAAAATTACAAATAGTGCAATAGTTATGACATACTTCCTGTGTGTCTTTCTTGAATATTAAAAGAGCTGATTGGCTACATGTACAATACTTGTTTATTTGATAACAAAAGATGCATTAACTTTTCGACAAACATCACCACGAACTTCACTCACATCTTAAACAAAAATATAATTTTCTCAGATTTTCGTACATTATGCATTCACTTAATACTGATAGACAATAATTGATTGATATAATACTTTCAAATTTAAATAAATGAACAATTTTTCGTATATGAAACCATATTAATGTTATATATATATAAAAATAAAGTTATTCAAACCCAAATTTTGTATTCTATTTTTCTGCAAATAATCTTAAAACTTAATTTAAAATCTTATACTATTTTCAATAATTGGATGATCACCTACAACTAGATATAGTGATTATTATATTACAATATTATACTTCAAAATACACAGATTGATCTTTCAAACTTTATTAAAATTGAACTCTGTTTAAATTTCAACTTAGCCAATATATATTGCAAGATTAAATTAAATTTTTTTGTAATCTAATGTAATTAATGACATGTTTTACTCAATTTGCACATTCAATTTCTTTTTTCTTCGACCCTAGAGTTTTCTAATTGATACGCATAATCATTATTTCGTTCATTAATATTATTACTTACTGAAAATATTGGTTAGTCGTCAATAAAGTACGTACATATAAGTATTGAATTGTATTGTGTGATAAAATTGTAAAAGTGTATTTATAACGGGTCAACAATTAATCTTAATAACCACTATTTTTAAGAATTTCTTAACACTACTGCAAACTTTTTTCTCGGTTACTTTACTCAAATTCTCTCATATTTGTTTGACAACAGTTATATTATTCTTATTATTTGATTTTTTTTTTGGATACTTGATTTTTTGGTATAAATGTCTAAGAAGCATTCACCAGGTATTTTTTATACTTTCATTTTATAGCATTCAAATATTTTTTCACTACTCACAATCCAATAAACAACTTTTGAATAATATTAGAAACACTTACTGTGTATGTATGTAACTATTAATATCGTAAATTAGCGATTAGTTATACTTAATTGCTTTCTATGCAGTTCAAACATACTAAATATTTATGTTAATCGTCTTTTAAATAACTTGCATGTATTTTTTATATCACATCTAAAAGCTAATGTCACATAATAATATATTTTGATTTAAATCAATTTTATCTGTTTCATATGATTGATTTGACACATTTTCTAAAATATTCGATATGTTGTTAAGACAATCATGCATTGCTTTATCCACTTCTTTACCATAGAATTTGCATTTGGTGATCTATTGATGTTTATTTGACTTAATGATCAAGAACATTTTAGTTTCTTTATTTTCAATAGAGTTGTCAACATAAGATATTAAATGCACATGTCTAGTTACTTTGACTTTCTTATGATCCATTAAATATTAAAAAACGCCTTGCTGTCTAATGTTTAATTTACCATGATACATCTGTATCTGATGATTTTTTTTAATATCACCAATTGATTCGTTTTCTCTTTCAATTAAAGCCCGTAGATATTAGAAAAAGTTTCAAATGATAATATATATTATTCACATTGTTATTCAGTTTATTTTTTTCCAAAAAATTAGTAAATAAAATCTGAAATATTTTGTTTGATTGAATCTTTACATTGTTGATCTCACTTTATTCACATTGTAACTCTCATCATATTTTCTGTCTATTCATTTTTAATGATCACCATAGATAAACTGTTCTTAGCTTTATACCTAATGCATGGGATCAATAAAAATTAAAAAGATGCAAAAATTTTATTCAAATTTAATATTGATCTATACCAATAGTCTTAATCTACATATTTTTTTTTTAAATCGTTCGATCTGATTTTTATCGGGGGAACCTATAATTTTAAAAATTTATCAGAAGAAACTTAGTAGAAAATGATTCAATCAAATGAATTATTTAATAAATTATAGTTGCAAAATATTTACTTAAGAAAAATATAATTGCAAGACGAAAAATAATCTCAATTGAACATCAATCTGGAAATTTTTTCATTGAGACTCATCATATAAATAAATTCAATTTCATATATCATTATTTCACATGTCATTCGACAACAAACGCCCAACAATCTACATTTTCATCTTAAGTTTTATAATTTTAAAAATTTATCGAATGCTTGAATAAAATAAAATTTTGAACAATATTAATTTGATGCGATCGCCATTGTCAAGCTAATGAAATTTTGTATAGGACTTTCAGTCTTGAATTTCAATATTATTTATTTCAAATTGTAGATTTTGTATTTATTTAAACAGTAAGTGTATTGAATTTTTCTATTTGATAGTACTATCACATATGTGAAATTTTTTTTAATTTTATCTTATTATTTCATTTTCTGATTATTTTTTCTTGGTATACAAAAATAAAATACAAATTATTTATTTTTTAAATTTCGTTACAAAATAAATATATCTATTGAAAAAATTACTATTAATACTCAAAGGATTGACGCTGATATTAATGTTATATATTTATGGAATTAAGATTTTGATTATTATAGAAAACAAATTTCAACACTTTTCCGTTTCAGCGTTTCTTGCGGCTTAGAGCTTTTCAAATTATCAATAAGGTAAATTTTTTTTCTTTTTGTTGTATAAGGCCTCTATATTAGCGAATCTAAAAAGGCGAAATTAAACGAAATATATAATTTTCAAAATACTTAATAAAATTTAATACATCGATAAAAATTTCTAAATTTGAAAATGCCATTCTTTTATTTAATGCTGCGGTATTTGATTCTTTAAAGCCTCAAAGATAATAAATTCTACTTGTATTTATTTTTTAAATTTTGTAATTCAAGAATCATAAAAAGTCATATTTTCGACATTAATATATTAATGCTTGATTTAATTAATTAAATCAGTGATTTTCGAAATAAATAAATAATGTACACAGATTATACAAAATATTAGAATGAAATGTAAAAAATGATTAGAACTATAGCTATTTAATATAAAGGTGTTGAAAATAATATTTTTTTTGCTACAAATTATCAAACAATCATAGTGAGTTCTTCTATTAATATGAATTATGTATTTGATGCATTTTTTTTGTCTTGCTTCTATAATTTATAGTAAAATTCAAATTATGGATATAAAATTTTATTATTCTAATGGACTAAAAATCTTCGAATTGAATTTCTCTTAAATATAAAAGGTGTCTTATAGCTAATAATGCGAGTTGAAATTGAAGCCGGTATTAATTCGAAATATAATAAATGACATTTTATAAATAAGATTATTTTGTGCAATGTTTTATTTTCAAAAAGAAATTCTAATTTTCGTTATCGAAAATCCTTAAAATTTTTTCTGTCTAATCGATATTAAAAAATAAATTGACTAATTTAATCATAAATTACCTTCATTTTTTACGTGTTTTTTAAATCTGTTTTTTTTTTATTTTAAAGCAGACACTAATAATCACAAATTTTTATTGTTTCAATAAAATTTTAAGAAATTTTGTTTTCTCAATCATTTTTGAACATAAAAATAAAAATTGTTAATATTTAACTCATTCGAGAATCAAGAAAACTCAAACCTTACAATTCGAATGTAAATTTCCAAAACGTTTAAAAGATTTTTTGGTTTCATTTAAATTTGGACACTGTGTTGGTGATTATTTAAGCTGTTACTTTTTATTAGTCAATTAAAATTATAATGACATTTTTTTTTCTGAACATAAGTTCAATAAAATGGAAATAAAATAATATGAAAATTTAACAAATCAATTATTAGCTTTAAATACGCCTACAATTTTAACATCAAGTTACTATAAGTTCTTAGCGAACCACCGATCTTGGAAAATTTATTTCATGGTTGAATTAGATTATAATTTTTACATTATGCAATAAGTAAAATTTAAATCTTCTTTAAATATAAAAAATCTTAGGGATGTGACTTTTATTATCTAAAAAGACTTAAATTTTTGAAAATAAGTCAAGTAATTTTTAAGAACAATAAAATTGAACCTAATTTAGTTTAAAAATACAAATATTTATATGTGTGCCGATATTTTTTTAGTTAGCATTGGATATTTGACAAAATAAATTTGACACGCAAATTAGTAATCGAATTTCTCTTAACTTAAAAACTTAATCTAATATAATATATGAAAATTTCCAAAAAATTAAATTTTTCGCACAGTATATAAATAGTTTAGTAGTTGAATTACAATCAAATAAGTTCTAAAGATTTCTCTTTTTTCTTTTGGCCGATACATTTACTATTGGGATCGTCAAAGAAACTCATCCAAATATCCAATTTGCAAATTTTAAAAATCAATATAAATCCGGGTCAATACTTTTTCATTACCATCCAATAAATAGATTTTTGAAATTTTGTACTATAAGTAATTTCAGATTTAACTCAAAATTATTAAAATTGTTTATGGAAGCGCAAAATTAGTTAAAAACTAATTTAGTTGAAAATCAATAAGGCAAATGATAAAAAGCTTTTTTTCAAATCGATTGAAAAATTGTGATGCTTTTTTTATTATATGAATAAAAAATAATAAATTCAAATAAAATTTAATCAAATAAAAAGTGTATCTAGAAACTGTTCGCTTCCATTTAATAATCATTGATTGCTAATTGAGGATGGTTAAAAAAACACATAAATACATATTACGTGTTGGTATTTTTTTAGATTCTATAGATGATACATATCAGTATTAAATAATTCAATAAATTTCTAGTAATAATTAATATGCTTCGAGCATTTTAGTAGAAATTTATCATAAAATTGTCGCTTTGTAAGTAAGTAAGTTTTAGTACTGAAAATTTTCTCAATTTATTTTATATTTTTTCAAGTATTCTCAATGAAATAAAATAAATAAAATAAAATATGATGAAGCTAAATTGATATTAATTATTCATTTTTGTGTTTTTTCGAATTGGAAACAAAAGAACTATAGATTCAAAGGAAAAAAAAATTAATGAATACATTAGACAATCGCTAAATCACTTTCTGGCAATCTTCTCTAGTTAAAATGATTTGAAAAAAATCCGTAAATAATAAAAAAATATAATTGGAGAAAAAGAAAAAAATTTTTGAGAAAAAATTTCGCTCATAATAATTTTAGTTACTCAACGCAAAATTTTCTTTGCAGACATTTTTTGTAAGTTATATTTATTAATATATACAAAATTTTTTTAGCTCTTATATCTAGTAGCCATTATTTCATCTTTCATTTTTCATTCGAATACAAATATAATCTAAAGTTATTTAAATTTAGCTTTAAAATTTTTTCACTTATATTAATTATCTATTTTCCAGCATCCTAGTTTATTATTAATTTAATCGATTTTGAATGTCTTCATTAAAAAATTTCGAAAAAATACTTTCGATATCATATTAAATAAATAAAAAAATAATAATAAATTTGTGTGTAAATTTAAAAATTTTCAATTTTAAATTACAAACAAAAAAAACAAAAATTTATAGCCTTTCTCAAAAAGATTTTTCAGATTCATCTTTTCATATTTTATAACTTTCCTATATTTAGCAATTCAAGCTATTTTTCAACTTTTTATTCAAATTCACTTTTGATTTTTTTAAAATTATTTTTTTATTATTTTGCCAAAGCATTATTAAAAAGTTAGTTTAATTTTGTTTAGACTTTCTTTTATCACAATCTATTTAGGTTGGAAAATTTTTAAAGTTTTAAATTTTGTAAATATATTTATAAAACTAACGGAATTGATAAAATTTTAACTCCGGAAGAATTTTTATGAAAAAAAAGAATCATAATAGCTTTGAATCATATTACGGTAAAATGACAGTTCTTAGAACAAATCATAATTAAAAAATTTTTCTCATTAATTACAAATTACTGAACTGCGTATGATCAATTAAATACACCTGTAAATTATTCAAATATAGATTCAATAATTTGAAAATTTAAATTTTTACATGTGAAATCGATCATACTTTTGATTTTTAAAATTATTAACTAGTAATTTCATTTTTTTTAATTTAATCTTTTTCTTAATTTTATGGCTTTTTTTATTTTTTTGCTGCCTTTATCTTTTCGTTTTTTTACTTATATATTCAAATAAATTTATCAAATATGTATGTACTGAACTTTTATGTGTAATCCAGTATTTCGAGTCTCTAATTTATTTATTTATACATTTCATCAAATTTATCATAAATTCAACTTATATATGAAATTGTATAAAATTTCATTTTATTCAAAAATTTTAATTCGACTTAGTTTTGAAAAATTAAAATTTTATTTTATATTCTTAAAAAGATCAAATGTAGAAAAAAATAAATTAAATACGAAATCAGGTGTTTAAAAAAATTAAAATTGCGAAATTGGAAATATATAATATGATAATAAAAAATGAAAATTATTTATCACGTCATTTAACTTGAATAAAATTTAATTATTCTCAAGTATTCGTAAAGTTCATATTAATTTGTTTTTAGTATTTCATTATCAACTTAAATAATTGTGATAAAAGATAAATTTTCAAATCAAAATTATAAGTTTTAATCAACATTGCAGCAATACTTATTAAATCCATAAGATTGGATTGACTACAGTGTATATTGTGTTCATTTTTTGAATATGTATTTTATGACCAGATAATGAAATACCGATGTCTGAGTGATTTAATCTTTTTTTTTATTGTTTCAGAGTGAAATTCATGTCGTATTTTGGTTTATCATGCAATCAATAATAATTTTGAGCTTAGATTTGTGTGCTTACTTTTTTTTTAAACTAATTTAATTCAACACCAATAGTGAAAATAATAAAATTTTTACAATTTTAATTTTGAACATTAAAGATTGATTAATTAAAAGTAATATTTTTCAAAGGTATCAAATCATAAAAAAATAAATTTAGGATTCAATTACTTTAATAAATTTCTTGTCATTTTTGCTTAAATTTTTTTTGTGATTATTTTTCTGATTCAAGATCCATGGATTGAAATTTTAAAAATTTGAGAAAGTTTATTTTGAATTTTTTAATTTTGTTATGATTTGCACAAAAGTTGAAAATCTTAAGTGTTTTAGGTAAAAATTAATGTTTGTAGTTTATTGTGAGGTAAATTTATTTTATAATGAAGAATTTGTTGTTAAAAATAAAATTTTCCAAGTTTTTTTTAAATTTATTGGTTTGACCGAAAAATTTTTTTTTCAATATTTCTCGAAGCGTTTACTTTTTAAAGTAATTAATTTTGGTAAATAATTTTCATAAAATCTTTTGGTTAAATTTAATAAGTCAAGTAATATA
This sequence comes from Acarapis woodi, assembly GCA_023170135.1. Lineage (NCBI taxonomy): Eukaryota > Metazoa > Arthropoda > Arachnida > Trombidiformes > Tarsonemidae > Acarapis > Acarapis woodi. The sequence goes on from BLXL01010370.1 coordinate 10,952, forward strand.
GTCAATTCAAATTTACATATTGAAATATCAATTTTAATAATATGATATTATTCAATGAAAGTCTTTATCTTTCATATACAACGATTTTTCTTTAAAACATCGAAAATCATTGAAAAATCAATCTAATTTATCTTAGCAATAAAGTAGAGCTTATACAAAAACTTTGTATAATTTTATCTATAATCACTTTCAAATAAAATGAAAATAAAAATTAAAATAAAGAATATTAGTAAATATTATCATCATGGAAAATAATTAAAATTATTTCTACAAATATTAACAATTTTTATTTACAGTTACTAAAAAATAAACTACAAAAATTTATTTATTTAGAAAACAGAACTTTTTCGCTCTACAGACAAGTAACTAAATCTATACTATTATATACGTATGTGAGAATGAAAAATGAAAAAAAATGGTAATTTTTTTTTGACGACTAAAAAAATTCATAAAATTTGAATTAATTTCGATCTAAATTTTGTAAAACTAATTAATTTTTTTTATTTTAATTTATTCGAATGTTTGAATTTACTTAAATCTTCATAAAAAATTTCGGCATAGCACAATTTAATAATGTTATATTCAAATCATAAGGCTCAGTTTACATTCAAATTGTTTTTTTTATTGAAGGTGAAATCAAATTTATAAGCCATAATTTTTTATAATATATTTTATTATTCAGCTTCAGAGAAGCTCAAAAAAATGAGGGTTGAATTAGACTGACCATCTTTATCTTAAAGCAAGTTAATTCCATTAAGTTTTTTTATGTGTAAGTATCTTTCTCAGCAAATGATATAACTAGTTAATTGACTTTTTTTAGATAAAGAAAACTACATAATCAGGATTATGTCTTATTAATTCGCAAATTTAAAAACCGGATATTATTCAGATTATTTTTTTTTAATGCATGTATAAACTTTTTTAAGTTATATGAACGTCAACACAGTCTTTTTTATAATTATGTTGCTTTTAATTTATTCAGCCATATATTCAAATATGTATTATTTTTTTAAATATATATTTTTATAAAGGTAAATATTAATTTATTTGAAGACTGAAAATTAATTCGAACCACTTTTTTTCCTTGATTTCGCATAATGTAGAAATAGTATATTTGTATTTAGTCAAATTATATGAATCGAGATGTATCAGTACTATTATTTCTTGCTAAACTAAAAATTAAAATTACCTAGAAATTATTGAAATAAGTGATATTTGAGTCAATAACTATTTTATTTTTATCAATCATCAATTATACATTTTTTTGAATATTGCTTTTCAAATTTTCAATTTTTCAAAATTAAAAATTTTTATACTTTAATTTTACTTCAAGCCCTCATGAGATCATATGAATATCAATGTAATGAGCACATTCTTATCTGATGTGATAATACAAATTAATTTATAAATCATAACAATTATTCAGTTCATATTTTTGTTTTTTGACCTATAGTTAAGACTAATTAATATCATAGTAAGTTTTTTCGGAATGTACTTTTCACAAAATTTTGAAAAATAATAAACCACACAACCATTTGCTCCATGACTTATACACATCATAATATTAATATGGTACAAACTTTGGCTTCTAGACATAATCGATTAATTGAAACAATCATAATTTATTTTAGCATCAACAATTATCAAATCTTATAAAATCATGAATCAAATGTTCAGAGAAACATGGTTTAAAGTGTAAACGATTATATTATGACTGTATTTTTTAGAATAAAAATTTAATAATTAGTTAAATAGATATTCTGTATTTCAATTAACTATTGAATTATTACAATTAATTATTAAATAAAGAAAAATAAATATTTCAAACTATAAAAATTTATGTACTTCAAGTTTAGTATTTTTTTAAGATATATGAATTTTCAATATGAATAAAGTTACAACTAACAAGAAAATTGATAATATATTACGATATCAATTTTGATTTTTTATAAATCTCTTATTAGCAGGCTTATAAAAAAAAGAAGACATAATTTGTTTTTCTAAATTAGCTCTTATTATAAAAAAAAATGGATAATTTTTAATTTACCATTATTTCTAAATTATTAGCTATTGACTTTTGTCGCACATTTTATTTTCAAGTATCTATATTTTTCGATTATTATTTTTGTATATTAAAAATTTTTCGAATAAAATAAAAAATAAAAAAAAATAAAAAATTTAATATTCCTCTTAGTTTGAGGCATTAAGTCTAAGAGTCTATAAAATTAATTTTAACTGATTTTAATTTACGATGACTTCACATGGATAATAATAGTCAAAAAAATAGTAATAATTAAACCATATATCTTATTTTTTTTTAGATAATGGCTAAATTACAACAATAAAGTAAGTAACAATCTTGCTTAATATTTAAATCATAATTTTAGTTAATACTTTAAATTGGAAGACATGTTTTGATTATTTAATTTTTTATCAATAAAATTAAGAAAAAATTAATCCTATGTCCAAAATTGTAAAAATAAAAAAATTTATCTCATTGTTTTCAAATACTAATTAAGTTAATATTATCATAACATTTTAAAATATTTCAAAAATTTCACACTTGACAATACATCTAAAAATTCTTCTAGATATAATTTGTTTCATCAGATTTTAAATTCAAGGTTCAAAGAACAAACAAAGCAAAATGAGCTTCAAAAATTTTCACAAAGAATTTATAATTCACTAAATTGTCAAAAGAGCTTATTTTGTGAACTATCGTTTATCTATTTTGACTTTTATTGCGTTTTTAAAGAAAAAAAAAATGACTGATATTACAAAACATAGTTATCGGTTTGATTTGCAAAACAAAAGCGAGTCCTATTGACAAGTTTTTATTTATGCGTGTGATTTTTTAAGCTCAAAATACTAATGTGTGTTTTTTGTCCCTTGTGATGTCACGGTATTGTGAAAAATTTGTAATGCATTTTAACATTGTATTACGAATCTCTAATTCTAATAGACTTGATTTGTCTATTCAAATTTTGGTGCTAGTGCTTAAAGTTATTCAAATTTTATTCAAAATAAAAAAAAAATCATCAATAAAACTTTTTTTAAATTTTATTAGGTGACCAAGAATTATAATTAAATTGCGAATGTTTGGAATATTATTATTACACAATGAATAAAAGAAATAAAATAAATTACCTCAAATAATTTTAATATAATATTCGTTTTACAATAAGAACTTGAATTGTCGAAAAAAAAAAGAAAACATGTGTGAATACTAAATTATAACATAAAATTTATTAGAAATCGAATCGTAATAGAATGGAAAATGAATAAATTTTGAAAAATACTAATTAAAAAATAGAACTATTCTAATTTGAATCTGATAATTCTATTTGTTATAGCTATGTAATTTTGAATTTAAGAATTTCTCTGAAAGCAAACTAATATGATGTTTCGAAATTACAATTTTTTTTTTACTCAAAAATCAAAAGTTATATTATCTACAGTAAAGTGTTAAATCAAATAAAAACAAGTTTCAAATTTTTGTGACCATCCAAAATAAATTTTTTTTTGGTCAATTAATTAATAAACTTTTTAGTATAGTTTTTAATAGCAGAATAAAATTTCACGATAATATATTTCGATTCATCTTAATTTGATGAGTTAACCGAAAAGAACAATATATTTTTAAAAAATTATTTGAATAATCATTTAAAAATCATTATAATTTGTTTAAACTGATAATTGATTCTTAATTACACTATATATTTTTTTTACAGTCTCATTTCATGTCTTTTGAATAGAACAGAATAGAATAGAATGATTTCTGTGGGCGCAGAATTTATATGAAAAGATTAAAAAATTTCGAATTTACTTCCGGTTTCATTTTCAATTGAATTTACTCTTTTTTTTAGTTGTCATTCACTGAATTTATGTGAGACTTGTCATTATCTATTTAAATTTGAAAAAAAAAATTTATTAAACATAACAATGATGGACTTGTATTTTCAAATGCGATTGTGAGGCATCTAGTTTTTTTTTTGCTGATAAGTAGATAAGTATTTTTTTTAAGCTGTCGTACTGATAAATAAATAGAGATAAATGGGAACTTGACAATGGCGATTCAGACGAAGTAATACTAAATGGGTAACCATTTATAACAGTAGTATTTTGTATGAAAGCGAGTTTATCATCAGTATATCTTTCCTAGTTACGATGGTGCATGGAAATTAAGCATTAATTCTATTTTTTTCAGTTAGACCATGTAAAAAAAATTTTTTGGAAATCAAATAAAATTTAGTTTGCATAATTATATATCAAAACTATTTATTAATATATTATAGCATCGAAAAATTTTTGAATATTTCTTGTGTCTGCGATTATTTTCAAGTTCGATTTAAGATGTTTTTCATTCATTGAATTTCGAACTTAAAAAAAATGAAAAAATGACGGAAATTCTGTATTAAAAATCTATTTTTTTTTTACAGACCCTCTCAAAAAAAAGACAAATTGCGTTTTCAATAAAATTTTTGAATCGAATCTAAACAAAAGTTTCTTGGTGATCAATTTAAAATTCTATGAAAATATATAAACGGAAATTGATGAAAATAAACATTAGAAAAACATCAAACTGAGCATTTAGAAATGTATTTGAAAAATTAAGATTTGTCTAATAAGCTACAAATTTTTTTTTTGGTTTGATAAAATTTACCACCATTGTTGATTACGTAATATTAAATCAAATTTTTCTTGTACAGAAAGTAAATTTTCTTAATTCAATAAGTATTTATTATTGAAAATTTGATTAATAAAATGAGATATTTAATTATGAGAGCTATTTTCCTAGAATTAACTCTTCAATTTAAACAAAAAAGCATTAATTGAGTAAATTATTCGCACTTTTATATCGAATCTGCTTCTGAAACAAAGTTAAATTTAATCTTTTCAAATCTTATCAAAGTATAATTATAATAAAATGTAATTATTCCAATACATTCTAATATATAATATAAAAAAAATCAAGTAGCCATTAAACCTTAATAAATTTTGCTTCAAATATTTATGGAAATAATTCTAAATTTTTAAATATATCAGTTAAACTAAATTGAAGACACAAAACTCACAAATTAGCTTTGATTAATTTGGAAACTCTTCAACAAACATGCTAATGAATTCTAAGTGATGTAACTCAAAAAATATCAAAAATCATGCATGTTAAATGACTGTAAAAAATCTGTTTGAATGTATCTATTTTTTTAAACTTGATGCTATATTCTTGTTCAAAAAATTGAACCTGTTTTCTTAAAAACGAATGTTTTTTTCTGGTGAAATTTATATGTGCTTCAAATTTAATTTTCTCGATTTTTTAATACGGAACAAGTAAGAAATAGGAAAAAAATTTGGGGAAATTGTACAAAAAAAACAAGTACAAAATTACTATCAAAGAACTTTACAAAGTAGGTTGATCATCGTAATGTGTTAAAAAAGACGGCGCTTGTCCAAAGTATCAACACTCAATTTGAATAGAAATAAAATACTTTACTATGCTCACAAAGAAGTTTAAATTTTAATAACGAACAATGGCTTGATTATATGCTTTTTTATGATGTTCAAGAATATTGTGGAAGGGCCAAGAAGTGACTAATTCTGTTACTATTACAGTTTGAAAGAGCTATTACATTAGATCACTAGCACTAAAATTAATAGAAAGCAGAGGCGCGAGATTGTAACGAAAATAAGTAGAAATCGCAAACTATATAATTATTTTAATGTGCACTCCAAATTTTGGCCTCAACTAAAAACAGCATTGACGAAAGTTCACAATTTAGTTCGGCGAGCAACCGCATTATTATAAACAATACGGCGCATGTTTAATATGTAATTATGAAGTTTGACAGAGAAGCGGGTTTTCATGCAACTGAAGCCGAAAAGCGTACATTCGGCAACTTAACATAGGACAATTGACTTCAATTTTGTGTACTTTTTTGATTAACATTTCATAGTTTTTTTGGTGCGTTGCGTGTTTATTTTTTGAGATATTTATTGTTTAAAGCACTAAATTATTTGGTTATTCATGTATCTTTGCTCTTTTTATTTATTCATTTTTAGATTCTTTGATTAAATACAAGATTTGATTTTTATAATCATTTTAAATCAGTGTTCTACTCTAAGATTGATAAGCAAGTAATCATCTAATAATTAAGATTTATTTTCATTCGCTTAAATTTTTTGATACAATTCCAAAAGAAAATGACATGATTCATAAAAAATTTTTCTCTTGAATTATTTCGAAATAATTTTTCTTAAATATTATCCTCATGTAATCCGTCACTGATTTTTTGTTTTGTTTTTTGTTTTTTGATAGCATTAATTGAAAATTTATTCGTTCAATAATCAATAAAGTTTTTTTTTATATTATTCTTCGAATCCAATCATTAATTATTTTGGATAACTTCAAAATCTGATTATTCATTGAAAATAGGTGATATTGATTGGTCTCCAAATTGAATAGTCGTTGATTGAAAAATCTTTGTACAATCAATTATTTTGATAAATTAAAGCAAAATTTTTCTTGTTTTGATTCACAATCTTCATTACCACTAATTGCAACAAGCAAACTTTCTTCTCATTCGCCTTAATTTTTACAAAAAATATCATCATTTACTGTGTGTGTATATCTATACATTTTGAAAAGAATAAAATTGATTCTTGTTTCACTATTTTTATTAATTTGACTATCGATTCAAAGAAAAATTTTTGGATTTCGTGTTAGTGTAGCGAATGTTAAATTTTTTTTTTTGTCCAGTAGAAAAACTGGACTTTTGTGACGATGAGCGGCTTTACGCCGGTAAGACATAATATAAGCTCCAGTGAATTGCAAACAACGGATCACTGTGAACGAGGAGGATCTACGTATCATCTTTCAGCATCAGCTCCCAGTCAAAATTACAGTTCACAAGTTGACAATAAAAGTCAACCACAATTAACAAGTACACCTCAGCCATCGACTACACAAATTCCGTTTTCTATGACAAATAGTCCTGTTAAAAGTGGCCTTCAACCGAAAGATAATTCAATTATAAAGCCACCAGATCAATTTAGACCTTTATCATCTGCGAACGAAGGACTGCATACAACTATGCATGGTATGTTTTTGTCTGAATTATGTGATACATCAAAAAAAACCACTCGTTTTACAATTTAAGTGATGATGAAAAACTAAAATACATTAAAAAAATCAGTGATTTTGCATTTATTATTCTTTTCTATTATTAATAACACATTTCATAAAAAAAATTGCATCATTTAAGATATCTTTCTTTTGAATAAACCCTTTTCAACCGTTTTATTATTTTGTTCAAAGAGAAAATTTTAATTATTTTTCTTCATTTTACTTTTCACACTTTTTTGATACTTTTCAAAAGAAAATTTCAAAAAATTAGCAAAAAATCTGTTTTTGATTTTGTTGCTCAGTAATGATTTCTTGTGAAAGAAATTTTTTTTTCCTTTTCTGCAAATTTCATAATCTGAATATTTTTGAAAAAAAATTATTTCAAGAAAGTATAGTTTTTCATTTGAAAGAAGCTATTAAAGTACAAAAATTTAATTTCCGGAATTTTCTTTTGCTAAATTTACTTTTGTTTGATTTTGAGAAATGAAAAATTGAAAACATTATTTTTAAATATATTCTCTAATTTTTCACTCGTTTTTTGAAATTCCTTTTTTTCAACTTGTATGCATTTAAAGTAAAAACATAAATTTAATGAATGTTAAAAAATTTATTTAAAATATTTTCTCTAATAAATTTCATTTTCATGTTAAGAATTATTCATTATCTTATCAAAAGTTTTGTCTGTAATTGTAAGCAAACTTAAATTTTTTATTGCAAAATTTTTCAAACTACTATTACAATACAAAAATTTATTCATAAGTTTTGCTTTTTTATAATAAATTTTTTCCTTTTGATTGTTTGATTTTTTATTTTCATTGACCTATGTCAATTATTTTTTAACTTGAAAAACAAATTTTCAAATAAAAATCAAATTGCCGACATACACGAAAAAAAAAATCGAAATCTCAATTTTTGAATTTTGAAAAAAATTTTTCAAGCATATCAAATGCAAAAAGAAATTTTTTCATAGATTGAATGTAAATATAAATTCATAGAATATAGTGATCTCTTAAGATGCTATTTTTTTATTTTAAATAATTTTTTATCGCAAATATATAAACATCACTGAGTTATTAATGGTCAATATTTTTAAGAATCCTGAATTCAATCACACTATAAAATTCTCCAAATCCTATTAAATCAACAACTTGGAAAACTGAACTCTAAATTTTGTTCATAAGATGCTAAATTTTTTAAAATTTTTTTTATTTTAATTTTGAACTTGATAATTATGAAAATTCTCAGAATGCGCGTTATCTCAAATACTCTAATTATCTTACAAAAATCTTTTCTTTCAAAAATTAACATTGTTCACTACTAAGTAATTTTCTATAAATTCAAGTTACAAACCATTAATTATAAATTACATTAAAATATATTGTTTTAAGCGCATGTTCTATTTTTCAAAATATTTATCGTTTAGAATTTTAACTTACAAATTTCTACTCAAAAATTGTCTTTTAAATATTTTTTTTTGAACTCGAATTTTCAACTTTCATTTTTTGGACTGTGTAACATCTAATTAATGAATCATTCATGCAATCTTTTTTATATTAAAAACTTATGGCATTTAAATTCAACAACAAAATTTCATGATATATTTAAATGTGCCTAATTTATAATTTTTTTAAACACTGATGCTTTTTTATTTTATCCAAAGAATTGTATTTTAAAATTTTTTTCTTTTTGAGATATTCTAAGCGCTAAACTTAATTCCAGATAACTCTTTCTCAATAATTAAATTTTAGAAAAATCATAGATCAAATTTTTCATTATTTCATCACCGCCAAGCTTCAAAAAGTTTGATCTATATTTTAAAATTCAAGAAAAAAAACTTTTTTTTTTTTCTTTTTATTACCATTGATGACGTTATAAAAATTGTCTAAGATTATATAATATTTCAGAACATACTTTGTACAATATTTGGCGATCGTATTATTAAAATTAAAGTATTTACATTGAAAATTTATTGCAGAAAAAATGTTTGGTACGTGAACGAGTCTTTTTTAAGCATGGACAGTATATGCTCAATTAAGTTATTTTTGTAAATTTGTTTCAGATATTTTTTTTTTATTACATTACTTTGTGCTGTCAGAATGAATTTTTTTTTCCAATTTCATGATTTGAAATTTTTCTTGTGTTTTAAAAAAGTAATCAATACAGCTCAGACATCTAATACAATTTTTGTTTAACGAAAATTTTTAGTGTCTTTGATAGACTTTAATCACAAATCAGATTAATAATATTTTATTTCAACTTTTAAATGCATTAATATTATTCGATTAAATTGAGATCAAACAAAAAGAAGTAAAAATATACTTATTTAACTCTTACATCTTCAGAGTCGATCGTTAGCTTCTACATTTTACCTTTCAATTTCATTTTTGATTGCTTTTGCTCTAATTATTCCACAAAAATTTTATGGGTATCTCGGTAAAATTATTTACTTCATTGAGAAAAAAAGAAATTTTTCAAACGATTTTATTTCATTTTGGATTTTTTTTTTCTTTTAGCACAAACAATTTCAGACGAATAAATCTTTTAATCGATTGATTAATCAATCGCATTTTTCACAATTAATGAATTTCAATGTAAATTTTTAATACTTGAAAGTAAATAAAATTTTTTAAAAAATTTTTTATTTTTATTCGTTTTTTCTATTTTATTCAATTTTTTTTTTGCTTAAAATTATTTCAAATGAAAAAATAATTTAGATAAAAATTTATATGGATTTATATCAATTAGAAAAATATTTCATCGATTTAAATTCTTGATGATTTTGACATTAGTTAAGAAAATTAATGATTCTGCAATCGGTTATTAATGTTAGTCATTTGAATGAAATAAGTCAATGTAAAAAAATTTTATTTTTAATTTAATTTTGCTAATCTTCACAGGTTGATAAAATAAGACAAAAATTTTTTCAAAGTCTAATTTTAATTAATAAACTGAAAATTTTTATATGATTGTTTATAGTGTTTTTTTTTCCTCCTACCAAATTTATAGCTTATTTGTAGTTTTTCATGAGTGAAATCTTTTGTGAATCTGTAAGGCCAAAATTCGCTTGAAAAATTTTAGGAAATTAATCTAGATTTATAAAATCGAGACATCTTAAATCTCGAAAAAGAGTGTGGCATCCGTTTCATGAATTCGATCATTATCCTATTTTTTTCTATTAAATTAAAATATTTGTTAACAGCAATATTGATTTTTTAATTTATATTTTTAATCATATTAATATAAAAATTCTTCCTGTAAATTATTCAATGTTATGTTATGTCATGTTAATCAAAATAAATTTTTAAAAAAATTAATTTTCGAATTAAAAAAACTCTTGATTCGAAATCTTTATTGAGCGAATTTTAAAAAAATATTCATTTATTTATATTTTTTTATAAATAAATTTTGATTCGTTTGAAATAGATCAAGTAATTAATATATGAAAAAAAATATTAAATTATTTGCAGAATCCGAAATTCAATTTTAATTTTTTACTATTAATTCAAAAAGACCTACGTGTGTTACTTTTTAAAATTTTTATCTCCATTCAAGAACTACTTTGTTACTTATTTTTTATACTTTATGTTATTAGAAATTTATTTGTCATTCTCAAAAAAAAAAATTTTTTTGGATGAATTAATGTAACATATGTATAACTATATGTGATTTACAGTTAACCAACAGATTAATTTCAAGAATTTGTTAACTTTAATAGTATTTTGTTGTTGTGATAGGTGTGATTTGATGAATTGATTGTTTTTTATCTTTTTGTGAATCATTATTATTGTTTAATAAATAAATTGTAGTAAATTTCTTTTTTATTTTTTGTCTCAAAAATTAAAACAAATAATCTTGAATTATTTTCAAAGTCTTTTATTTATAAAATTTATATTTTCATTCGAACAGAAATTAGTAATTATTTAGAAAATTTCACCAACATAAAAATTAGCTTTTTTATAATTCATCAAAGATATTTATCAATTTATTTAAGTATTTTCAAATATCAAAAGATATCACTTATTTCACAAAAAAAAATAAGGAAATTTTAGTCAACAAATACCAGTATAGACAAAAAATAGTATGTGCATGAATGAGAATTTTTCACGATTTTGTATATTGAAACACATATCTAATCGATTTTGAAACCATATGATTTTTTTTTAAATTATGATTAATGTTGCACAAATTTTTCTTCCAAATTTAATAAAAGCTGTTATAATTAGAATTTACATTCGGCGATTTCATACCTTGTTATTTGTACAAAATTACTTTCATAATTATAATTTAGAAAATGTTGATTAATTATGATTTTCTTGCAACAAATAAAAGAAATGCATTTAGAATCTTTTTTTATTTTTAGAAAATAATATTTTTTCTTTAAAAAAAAAATTTAAAAAATTTATTGAAATTCAAGATTATTTTTTAGTGCAGTTAAGCTCTTTCCGTTGTTTCAAGTAAGTTAAAAATTCAATTCTGTTCGACAATTTTTTATGCTTCATAGAACTTGATTTCAAATTTTTAGTTTCTACGACAATTTTTTTTTTACCATTTATTGGTTTAGTATCAATCGATTCAGAAATATGGAAAGCGTAGAAAATACACTTTTCTATGTTATAGTTTTTTTGATCCTGCCATCGTAATAATCATTGAACTTTTTTTTCTCAAAAATCTATTTTCTTTGAACTATCTATGCGAACTAGCGATGCATAAAATATTTTTTTGTTGAATCTCATTTTCAATAGCAATGTTTTTGAAAGCATTACTTTTATAATTGAGTTTCATTTTGAGCAATATTGATAAATAAATTTATTCTTTTCTAAAAATATAATCAAGACTAAATAATTTGACTTAATTTTCAATTGATTATTATTTATAAAGTGATGATCAATGTGCTATTAAGAATTAAGATCGAAAATTTGCGGAAAAATAGGAAATATTTTGAAAGTTTCTTGATTGAATTGCTAAGCAATTAAATTGAAAATTAGTAAATTTTCCTGTTGAATTGCATTATGGTCTAGCAAAAACGTATTTTGATTTAAGTGTGTGTAAAAGACAAGGGGCAAAGTTGATAAGTTTCAATAAGTTTGTCTCATGCCATGCCACTATTCTTTTATAACTTTTGCCGATCATCATTGCTCAAGATAAATCAAGATATGATCAATATGTCTAAGTTACGTATCTAATAAAAGTCAAAAAAATTTTATAATGTATATATCAATTAATTTTGAAAATTTTTGTGAATCTTCACATTAATTAAATTCTTTTTTTTAAAAACCTTAAACATTTCTAATGATACTTACTTTGCTTTGATGGTATTAACAATAGTCGGGTAATAATGAAAACTCAATATAAAAAAATAAGTCTTATTGTGAAAAAAACTGAATTAGATTACAAAAAATAATTCTATAGAATTTAGTCATGATGATATATAATTAATCTTTTATATCATTTTAGCTAGCAATATTACTTTGAAGTATAAAAATTGATTGTTAAAAAAACATGTTGAAAAACTCGATTCTAGTGTTAGTATTTCAATTTAAAGAAAAAACAAAAATTAATTTTTGATAATGAAGAAAATATAAATTCTAATTGCAATGAAGTTTATAATTAGTCATGAAAGATATTTTTCAAATTTTTTAAAATTGAATTGAGCTTATTATAAAAATTTAAAATGAAAAAGCATAATATCTTAAAATAAAATTTCGTATTGATAAAATTATTTTATGAATCACTAAAACGAATAATTTTTGAAAAGGAAAACTTTTAGACAATCTGTTATTTTAGTATTATGTTTCTAAATCCGTTTTTTCCTTTTAGAATTTAATTTTCCACATACAATTTGCCAATTTTTAACTTGATTTGACATTGTTTTTTTTTCAATAATCATGGTGGCACAACTTTTGAATCATTGAAAATAAAAAAAAATAATTTCAACATGATTTTCTTTGTTAGAAAATTCAATAAAATTCAAACCAGTATTAAAATCATCAATAACAAAAAAAAATAAATTTTTTCATTTATCCATCTCGAATTTCGTACCGTATTTTGTATGAAATTTTAATTTAAAAAGAAAATTATTTTTAAAGCAACAGACGATTCGTTATAATTTTTATAAATTTTTAATGATCGTTTCTAAAAAATCAATTCTTCAATTTAAAGTAAATATTAAAATGCGGTCAATTAATATCCTTGAAATTAAAGATTTTTGAATGTGCGAATAGAAATTGATTAAATTTCAGAACCATATTTTTGAATAAAGTGGAATTTTTTTTTAATTTTGATTGTATTTTCTGCTGTGTGAATAAAAAATTCTAATACTTGATAAAATAAACTGAATTTTTATATATTTTATTATATATAACAAAAAAAAGGATCAAATATATAAAGAATAGCTCATTTCAATAATTGGGTTTGTAAAACTCATTACATCCGACCAAGTTGATGCTCTTAGGAAAACGGTTTTTTTTTCTTCGGGTAACTACAAGCAATAAATTTTCCGAGATTGACACATTTCTTTTTTTGGATTTCTAAATAATGTTTCGAAAATGAATTTTTTTTAATTTCGGTTCTTCATTCGAATTATTTTTTTATTTGATTGAATTCAATTACAGACCGATAAAATTTAATCTACGGATCATAATTTATTGAAATTAGATTTTATTTGAAGAAAAAAGATGCATTCATAATAAACTTAAATTTCATGAGCAAAATTTCATTCATTTGTTCATTAAAAAAAAGTTTTATGCAAAATTTGATTGTATAAGAGTGATGAACAGATAGTGGACTCGAAAGCAATACATGAATATTTCAAAATTGAATAATTTTACATGAACAATAATATAACAAAAAAAATCTCTGAAAGTTATTGGAATAATGAAAAAAGTATCCTAAATATGTATTCTATGAATTTAAATATGATAAGAATATAATTTAACTACAAGTAAATTTGGGATTTTAAATCTATTTCTGAGCTTATTATCTTCAAGTAATTTGTTAAAAAATTTAAAAAAGTTTGAAAATTTAACTTTAAGCTGAAAAAATAAAATAATTAAAATAAAACAAAAGCCTACAATTAACAGAGCAATAAATATACCATTTCTTTGAAATCACTAATTTTTATCTGAGTTTATTTAGAAAAATTAAAAAAAAATTGTCTAACAATAAATTCTTTTGTGAAAGATTATTTCAATTGCTTCATTTTATAAAATTACGATTTTTTTATCACCTATATGTTTTTTAATGTAAATTTAAAAAAATTTTTTTGTTTTATAAACAATGTTGGTAAATTATTGCTAAATACTGAAGCAACTCTAAAACAACATTTGAAAAATTTTCTTTATCGCTCTTGAATATGACTTATTTGAACGCGACGCTAAATTTTTATAAATGTTAGGGAAGAGAATTAAATTTGCCAATGAATAAAAATAAAATTTACATAAAAAAAAACGGTCTATTAGAAGAATAATTTAAAATATATAAGCAATAGATCATTAAATGAAAAGAAGAAAACTAAAAAAAAAATTCGAATTACTATCTACTTATGGCACTAAAAAAGATCAAATCAACAAAAGTAATTAGTTCAAAAGAAAAATTAAAAATCAAGAATCCACTCAACTTATTTTCTAATTACATTTGGTTTTTATTACGTGCTCTGCATTTGTCACAAGTTAGTTGTTTTTTATTTCTTAGATTATCTTAATTTTCATTATTCTATCGATGTGCAATATACATTTACATATACCAAAGATTATAAGTCAAACAAGATTTGAATATCTTCAGATAGAATCATAAAAAAAATATTTCAAAATAAAAAACAAGAAAATTAGATATTATTTTTTGATATTAAATGAATCAGCATAAATTTTTACTTGACAATTTTTCGATAAATGTTAAATTTTTTGGATTTTTTGATCTCTTCCCTTGAGATATTTTCGAGTCAATTGAATTTCACAGAAGGACACCTCAATTTATCATTTATTGATTGTGTATTAGTATATTTTACAACTCAATAAATTTGAAACAAGCAAGTATAATAAATCAAAAAATTAACGGTGGAAAATAGAAAAAAAACCTGCTAGTAAAAAATTTTTTTTGCTTCGCTAAGTCGAATTTTCTGTATTTCATTCAGTTTTTTTTATTGTTGTTTCTTTCATCTCTCAAAATTACTTGGCGGATCTAACAATCAAATACAAGATTTATAGAATACGATTAATTTTTAAAAATATTTTATCTATTTATACTAAAACATATAAGTTTTGTTAGGAAAATTGGAAAGATGTTATTAGACACAAAAAAAGACAAATGCTAAAAAAATCATTCTATTGATGAAAGTTGTCATCTATGGATCGCAAGAAATCAATTAAAACTACTTGATCAGATAAAAATTTTGGTATTCTTTATTTGAAATGATCATAAGTAGTAAAACAAGACAACTAATTTCAGACAAAAAATTTTTATATAGTTTTACTTGTTCGATGTTCGGATTTCTTTCCTTCAATTTCGAAAACATTATTAACAATACTACCAAGTGATACCACTTGATTATGAGTTTTTACTTTTCAAATAATTGACTATACATTTTATTCAAATTTTTTATATATTATCAAAATAATGACATTAATATGATCAAAAAATTCCGATTTATATAGAAAAATTTTTTTTTTTAAGAATTCATATTTAGATTTTTTATTATTTTTTGTTTGATTTTTCATCAATTTTTTTCGATCTCATCGTTATCACCAAAATTTTTTTTGAATATAAAAAAATTTCAATTTAGTTTAAAAATACAACCTTTTTTTTTATTTATTTTTATTTTAATCTATTTTAATAAACCTATTCATTAATTTTTTATTTATTCATATATTTAAGTAATATATCTTGTTCAATTTGAAAACAGTATAAATTTCAAACTTTTTTGAAAATATGTGAATATTTGTAAAAATTCGTTTAGATTTTTTATTTTTTTTTTAGCTGTTATCTGATTCGGAACAGTATATTTCTCAATTAGTTTCTGCTTGTAAGTATCCTAACATCATTTCATCTTCGATTTCAAATTCTATCAAATTTAAATCATTAGTGTAATCATCGTTTCTAGTATGTTGCAATAGTTGATTATTTTTAACCATTTCGTAAGCATCTTTATCGTTGAAAGTTTAAGGATTGACGTAGACATTCAGCGGCTTGATGAATCGTAGTATTATACTTCTCTAAGTACAAGTCGAGTGCTTCTTCAAACTTTCTTACTTTACTCACTAATTCCTTAAACGTATCATATTCGTCTCTAACGAATTTATCTAGATATTGCTGAAAGGATCTCGGTAAATTATTGTCAATTTTTTGCAAAATTTCTGGTCTTATAAAACCTAGTTGGCTACACTTTCTTTTAATATATACAGCACATTTTAACAATTTTGGATACTCTTTGCAGGGTTTGTTGATTTTCGCATACCTCACAAGTTTATTCTTGGATTTTGCCTTTTCATAGGTTTTTATTTTATCAATCATTAATATCTTGGTCGAAAAAGTTTCACAGTTTTCAATTAATCTATTAATTTTTTCATCTCCACTCCATCATTTTGTTACAGCTATGGCTTCAAAATTGCTAAATCATTCTTCGTTGTCTTCTGTCAGTTTTAGTGTTTTCAACTTGTTCAACTTGCAATTTATAAAGTTAACTAATCTTTTTTCAGATTTCAAGAAGAATTTTTTAAGATAATTTTTTATTTTTTTTTCTTTTTAATCAATTTTTTTTTAAATTTTTAATAATACTAAAAAAAATTATAAAACATGTTTCATCAGATTTTTTTTCATGAATTTAGAGGATTAAAATTAGTAAAATGGGGGCAAAAAATAAAGAAATTACAAGATTTTTTGCTAAAAAAAATAAGAGCTCGAAATTTCTTTATTCCTAAGATTTTTTTTTCTCAAAAATATATTTTCCAAAAATAATTTATGAAAATTATTATCAATATATGAAATTTGAAATAAATGAGCGGCCGATTTCTAGTTTAAGTATTGATTTTTTCAACAAATAAGAGTTGAAAATTATTTTGATTTTAATTATGTTTAAATTTTTAAATCAAACGATATTAAATTTTTTTTTTAATTGAAAGATGATCATGTAAACTTTTTCTAATTCGAGTTGACTGCAATTATAGGAGGTTTTGCTTTTCATAATTAAATTTCGTAATTTTATAATTATTATGGTTATAATAAATTATTAATTATACACTGATTCCTCAGTATGTTTAAATATTAACGCTTGAAATCGTTGAGAAATTTAGGTTAATTATTATTATGAACAAATCTAATCATATTAAGAATAGTTAATTCAAGTTTTTTTACTATAAGTTTAATTTAAATATTATGCTTAATCATTAATTTCGGATTTTTCAGAAAACAGCCCTTATTCAGGTTCTCAGCAACAAGGCCAACCAAATCGTCAAATTTTTCAAGATGGATATCATCCACAGAGGTTTGTAAAAATGTCAATTTTTACTTTTCATTAGCATGTAAAAAAATAAAATATTGAACTTTTTTCTTTTTGTTGTCTTGTTTTCAAAGACATGGAATGGGTCCATTATCCGATTCGGAATTCGCATTTACAAATATGAAACGCATTCATAGGAAGAAAAGTCTTATTGGTTTACCTGGTAGTGGTAAGTCTAAAAATTAATAGTCATATTATAACTTATAAAAAAAAACATTGGAAGATATACTTACTTAACAACATATTATTTGTCTATAAATCAATATTGTGTTGAATTTTTTGATTTGAATTACTCTTAAAAATTTACAATTTAAGAAATATTGCAACAGGTGTAAATTAAAATTTGCAATGTTTTACAAAAAAAAATTAATTAATGAGTTATTTGATAACAATTTTCGATATTTAAGCATGTAAATTTGACATGAATAAAATAAAATTTGTTAAAATTTCAATACTTATAGTAATATATAATTTCAAATTGAAAAGCCACAATTTTAAAAGAATTACTTGAATTTTTGAAGTTTTAATTGGCAAATGATATTTATTTTTTTTTGTTTATAAGTATTAGAAAAATGTGAAATATATTTATCTCTTAATACTTGTAATTATTTAATTAATGTGAATTTGATTGTTCCGACACAATTTTTTTTAATCCAAAATTACGAGTTATTAAAATCTTCTTTTGTTTTTTGATAAAATTAAAGATTTGTTTTAAAATCTAATACAGTTTATTTTCCTTAAATTATAGGTGAAGTTGAAGACACTGCATTTTGCGCACTTGCATTAACCGCTCTTTCTGGAATGCTTGTAATTTGTACTGTGCCATTCAGCTTCTTTTTTTGTATCAAAGTTGTTCAAGAATACGAACGTGCAGTTATATTCAGATTAGGTCGTCTTGTTTCTGGTGGTGAAAGAGGACCTGGAATATTTTTCATCATACCATGTATAGATACCTATACAAAGGTAGATTTAAGAACTGTTTCATTTGATGTGCCACCTCAAGAGGTAGGTTCTTTAAGAATTAAATCAAGTTTTTCAATTAAAACTAATAGAATTTAATTCTCTTTTAAAAATAAATTAGATTCTATCAAAAGATTCTGTTACAGTAGCGGTAGATGCAGTGGTTTATTTCAGAATATCAAATGCTATTGCATCAGTTTCAAATGTTGAAGATTATGCTAGATCAACAAGACTTCTTGCTGCTACAACTTTACGTAATGTTTTGGGTACCAAAAATTTAAGTGAAATACTTAGTGAAAGAGAATCAATTAGTCACATGATTCAAACATCACTTGATGAGTAAGTTTCTCAAAGTTTTTTATAAAATAGATTCGATTTTAAATATCTAATAATAATAATTTTTTTTTTTTTAATATTTTTATTCGTACTTCTAATTCAGGGTAAGATATTTTGCAAAATTTTCCATTTTTTAAAAATGATCATTTTAATAGTTTAGAAAAAATTATTTTTATGTTTTCATTATTTGTTTTCATAAAATATAGGCTACTGATAGTTGGGGAGTAAAAGTAGAAAGAGTTGAAATCAAGGATGTGCGTCTTCCAGTTCAATTACAAAGAGCTATGGCTGCTGAGGCGGAAGCTGCTCGAGAAGCACGAGCAAAAGTCATTGCAGCTGAAGGTGAACAACGTGCTAGCAAAGCATTGAAAGAAGCCTCAGAAGTTATTACAGGTATGCTTTTATGTTTGAAAAATTAAAATAATATTTCAAATCACATATTTGTATTTTAGATTCCCCTGCCGCCCTTCAATTGAGATATTTACAAACATTGAATTCTATTGCTGCTGAAAAAAATTCAACAATTGTCTTCCCAGTTCCAATGGAACTTTTTAGGTGAGTACAAAGCGTGATGAATATTTAGAAAATTAAAAAATCTTTATTTTTAATTTTTAGAGGATTTATGAATAACAAACATAATCATAATCATGAACATCGCTTACATGAACACCATTCTCATGGTTATCATCATACAAATTTGCATCATAGTAATAGTATAGAACATAATTTGGCTAATAATCCGAATGGGGCTTTACAATTGTTATCTAATCCAAGTACTAGTATACGAAAAAAATCGGGTAGTCTAATAATGGAGATGTCAATGCAAAATCCAGGCTATTCATCTGAATTGAATCCTGAAAAACGTCAGGATTCAATTGAGAAACAAATCGATGGAATTCATGTTGATTTTGGACTTGATGATATGACTTCTGTATGACAATAAAAAAGTAATTAGTGTGAATTGAAAATAAAAACTTATTTTGTAAATAAAATGGTTTTGATTTGGTAATTATATCAATTGTTGATTTATATAGTGATTATTAATTATAGTAGTCTTTAATATTTGTTTTAATGGTTGTTTCAACATTAAACAGTCAGAAAACAGATTATTTTTTACTTTTTTTAATTGCTGTTTATAACCATTTTCATTTTTTGCACCTCCTCAACTCTTTTAACGTTTAAGAATATCATAATAATTGAAATCCATTTATACTGTAGATAGGATTCACACAATTCATCTCTAAACACTGATTCTAACTTTCCGATATCAAATTATCATAAATTAAATTTATTAGAAATCGCAAAATTTTTGAAACTCTAAGTTTAATTATCTGAACCTAAATACAGACTTATTTTCTGTTTATTCAAATTGATAGCCAATTGAAAGATTTTAAAAAATAACCGGCATAACAGGGTCCAATTTGCTCTTGAGAATGGTTAGTTACAATTCTTTAGTCGATCAATTCAAAAAAAAATTCATCAATTTTTTAGTTATTTAACTTTTTTCCTTTTGTATTTTTATATTGATGCTATTGAATTTATAACTTTAGATTTTTAAAGGAATAAGCACCTACCATACTCATTCTAAAACAGAAATTCCTTTTGAAAAAAAGAGGTGAAAGTTTGATTTTAATACTTTCTTTAAATTACCAAGAAATTATTTTTAAAAAAACTTTTTAAGAATTTTAATTGTGTGTCAAAAGATAGATTATCTAAAAAAAAATGAAATAAATAAAATATCTTTTATTGTCTTTTTATTTCGCAAATTTAATATTTTTAGTTACTAAAAACAGAAAATTCGATTTTAAGATTTCTGATGCATTTTTTTTACTTTCTTTTATTTATTTAGTGAATTTAATTTGAATTTTTAGTGCCAATGAAAATAATTAAATTGAAATCTGAAATTGAATTTTAGATTTCAAAGAAAATTTTTTTTTTTTTGATTGAACAATTAAACAAATTATTAATTTTTAGTCACTGATTAATTAAATTGAATTAATATAAAAAAAATTATAACGAATGATAAAACTGTTAAAAAGTGTTTTTGATTCTTCAAAATTCGAATTGTAAATAGCTTGAAATAAAAAAATTTCAATCCTTTGATTCAAAAAGAAAAATTTTATTATCATATTTAAAATATTTCACAATAAAGAAAAACAATGAAAATAAAAAATACTCTAAAAAATCCGTAAAATTTATGTTTAGATTAATCAGGAATGAATGAACAATTGATATTTCAATTCATACACAAATATACAAAAATTACAATCCATTTTTTTCAATTACAAAATTTTAACCTATAAATTGAAAGATTTTATCAAACACACTGGCATAAGATTCTCTCACTTTATATTGTATTATTAAACAAATAATTATTCGATTATTAATCGGTAATCAATAAAATTGAAATCGAAAGTTGGTATTATTCCTTTTTTAGTTTGGACAAATCATTTGAATATAAATATCCCCGTGAACTAACGAAAAAGATAAGTGATAATTAACAAATATTATTTACAATTGATGATTAAGGAATTTTAACGACCGATTACAAAATATTTTTTCATGTTTTTTTTTTTGTGTATCTATTTTGTCTGATTATTCTTTTCTTGTGCTTGATTTTCATGAGTTTAATACTACAAAAAAATAGTCTAAAGTCTAAATTGCTATGGTTTTCGTTGGAAACGAAATGGAATTCTAAGTTACAATGGAAGTATTTTGAATTATTATGTACCCACAATATTTATTGACAATGGTGAAACTACAAATCTGTATAAATTTTGAGAAGATTTTGAAACTATTGATATTTATGGTGATAATTGAGTTTCAAAGCTATTGATTTTTAATTTATCGAAATTAATGAGCTAATAATCTCAATATCTTGCAAAGATGGTCTTAAAAGATATAATAATTATATTCTAATTATATTCAAGTGACCTTTTGAAAAAAATGCATTTTATTTTAATTTTTATATTTATCATAATTAATTATACTCTTTAACTTGAATTGTTTAAGTTAATTACATTTCAAATTCTTTTTTATCATACTAAATTTTCGTCGATCATTTTTAAAAAAATATGGTGAGCACCTAATGTTAAAAATAATGGGGCTACAAAAGCGAAATAATATGGCGAACACCAAGAGAAAAAGCTAATGAAGCACAACTATTAAAATGACGATTTATAAAAGGATTAAGCAAAGAAAAATAAAAAGTGCAGTAAATAAAATCAATGTCTTATAAAATAATCATTTTAGAATTGCAAAGACTATTTAAAAGTTCCAGGTCAGATATGCGATGAGAAGAAATATCGTTAACATGAAAATAAACGAAATATAATGAAAATCTTGAACAAAATGGAAAACCATCATCAGTACTAGAACAGCTATTAGCAGACAAAGGAATGAATAGTAGGAGATGGTACATAAAAAAATATAAATACTCGAGTTTAAAGTCGCAAACTCTCTTGTTCATCTTGAACATTCGATTTCTCATTCCTGAATTTAAATTATCATACATTGTTTAAGTTTAAAAACTTTCAATCAAATTTTCTTCATTTACTTATGTAAAATTTTATGGCCTTACATTATTATGTTATAAAATGAAAATCGAAATTTACTCAGGTAGCAATCTAGTTTTTTTAATGCTTTTACTTGACAATAATAATATACCAATTTTTTATGTTTAAACACAATGATTTTTTTAAATAAATATTTTCTTAAGTTTCAGAAATTGTGACTTTAGAAAAAAGAGGCTAAATTAACAAGTTTTAATGTATAATTAATGTTTTTAAATCTGTTTTGTGTTGATCTAACTTTAAACTCATTATAGTAGTAATTTTTATTTTCAATATGTATTCTTGTCAAAGAGCATGTCATTTTTTCACACTTTGTTAATATCAATAAATGAGAAAACCTTATATTAAGCGGCAATATAGATTTTCTATTAAAACTTCGATTTTGTGGCAATTTCTAACCGATTAAGTTTCGAGAGAAAGGTAGCTTTTTCAATATTCTGAACAATAGTTTCTATTATTCGAAGTTTCTATTTTTATTATTCTAAATTGTCGATCCTTAAAATAGTTATCAGTCAATTTTTCATATCGAGATTTTTTTTAATATTTTCAATTTATTAATAAATTAAATTTTGTGATTGATTTGTTTAAGCAATTAATTTTCTAATACTTATGTACTATTAATTCGAAATCGGCGTTGCGATTTTTGAATATGAGATTAATACTTTTTTTTTTAATATTAATTATTGATGTTATTAGATTTTGTTGCAATTTATGCTTTTTTCAATAAATTTTCACAAATTAAATTTTGACTTGTTCAAAATTTGACTCAATGCAGCTATAATTTAATTTTTTATGCGTATTTTAAAAAAAATTCTTCACTTTCTAGAACTATTGTAACATTTAGTGACAAATATTTACTGATTAATTTTTTAAGATACAAAGATTTTTCCTACTCTTATATTAAATTTATTGTATTATTTAAATATGTATGTATATTTGTTTTTTTTAAGAAAAATACTCAAAATGCCTTCCCAATCATTTACTAATTATTTATATTAAAAAATATACCTAATTAAGTTTTTAAATTGAAATTTGAAACTTTATTGAAAACATATAAATTGCGATAGTTAAATATTTTTGAAAGTTAAATACTTTTGATTGAAGTAAACTTATTCAAAATTTTTGCTTGCATCACGATACTAATTTTGTTAAAATTTTACTTGCAATTGCGTTTAGAAATTTTTTCGAAATTCTCGTAAGTCAATAAGTATAAAATAAATGATATATATGTCATTCACTGTAATTTTTTTTTTAATCTCTCAGTCTTCTGTTAATTCAATATTAATTGTTTAATAAAAAAAATGGATCTGAGAGTCATCTAATGGTAATAAAAAAATTTTATGTGCCAGTGTTTTTCCTCTATTTTTAATTTTTTTTTATTTCATGAAAATGATTAATTTTCAATCGATTTTTGCGTTTATAGCAAAAAATTGATAAAATTAATTTTTTTTTTAACTGGATAAAAATATTTGAATCGGCTGATTGTATTCGTCATTTAATAAATAAATGTTAATTCAAAAAAAAAAAGATTTTAAATAAAATTTTTTTTTGAAGCAATTATTTTTCCTACAATAATATGAAATCATTGAGAAAAATCAATTATATTTCATTAATACCAATAATTTTTCAGCTAGAACAAGAAACATGGATTTTAGCGGACAAAAAATTCTTTAAAAAAATTTTATTTTGTTCTTCAAAATTTATGACAATAGCTACGCTATCATTTTTTTAACTGTAATTAATTATTTTCAGAACCTTGATTTGAGAATAGTTTTACACAATTAAAAAATTTTATCTTTAAATTGATACATTTGAAAGAGCTGAAAATATAATCAAATAAGAAAAAAACAAAAAAAAATTTATTCAGTGCAATTTCAATTGAGAAAATTTATTTTAGTAGCTCTTAAAAAAAGAGAATTTTAATAATTTTAATTATTTTTAGTCTCTGAATAAATATGAAATAAAATAAATAATGTAATGCAACTATTAAATATTGATTAATCTGATAGTTATCAATAATTCTAGTTATTGATTGGCGCACTATCAATTATCAGCTATGTTATTTGAGTTCAAAAATTAGCTAATAAAAATTTTGAGAAATAATTAAGAAAAATATTTTTCGAAAATCACAATGATTTTTTGAAAACACAATTCTCATAAGTAATCACCGGAAAAGGAAATTTTCTGAATTCAGCGGTCTCATTTTACTTATCTTTTTAAAAAATTTTTTTTTATATTATTTTTATTTGTTGAAGAATTGTTTGAGTATTTTTCTGTTTTCTTAAAGATAAAATTTTGTCATGAATAACATTTATCAAATTCTAACGAAGATTTTCAAACTTGTTTATCAATAAGAACAATATTTTTTAAAGTATAAAGGCCTATTATTTTGTGAAGCTCAATTCTCGATATATCTTCATATAACTTGTTTTTCAGAATGTCAATCAGAAAAAAATTCAGACTTTGTTGGGGATTAGTCAAGAAGAACACATTTAATAAAAAATTCAAATTACATTAATTTATATTTATTTATCCATTTGTATTTCAAAATATTGTAAGCTATAAAACACAGAAAAATTAAATCTTTTTGCTTTTCCAACGTAAAATTTTTTAAAGTTCTCATTTTCTTATGATGTACTTCTTATTAACAATTAGGATTTTTTATTATAAAATACTTTGCTTAGTTTTGTAGTGAAAATTAAGTATTTTGAACACATTTATATTTTATTTTTAAAGTCTCGAAAAATGTTTTTCAATTCAATTTTTCTAATATCCCTCTCAGAGCTACAATTCACGTTCGCAAGAAAAATCAGTGAAAATCTCATGTGAATGAGACAAAAAAAATTGAAGTTGTTTTCAAATATTTTATTTTTATGTAAATTTTTATTAATATTAGAGATAAAAGAAAAAAAAAATTCTCAAAGAAGAATTCAAGATTTAAATGGCTCAATTTAAAAAAAAAAAAATTTTAAGATTTTACGCTAAATAATAATTTTCTTTAATTCACAAACCATTTAGATTATTGTGGCTAATCACAAATAACTATTTATGGCATTTATCAATTTATTTTAAATTTGATTTTTTGAAAGGCCATTAATATAACTTGGCTTTTCCGGTAACTTTTAATGGTGTCATTAATATTATTTCAATTACTTCATTTTCACACATCCCCAATTTTTATTTAATTCTTAATTATTTTTAGCATCACCAGTATAATTTTTTAATAAATTTTATTGTTAAATATTAATTGTTTAAAAATGTTTTAAATTTAGATCGAGAATCATAAAGCCTATATATATATTATTTAATATTTTTTTAAAATGAATTATCAAAATAACTGTGAGCAGCAATAATATCAATTAATGAAAAAATCAATTCATATAGGAAATTATTAAAAATTGAGTTTGATAAAAGTTTTCCGATTTTTGAATTTGATTCATTAATCTGGTAAATTAATGAAATTTTTTATTTTCAAATCATGTTTCAGAAAAGTTATCATAAGGTGAAACTAGTGTAAAAATGCTCACCGAAAACTTATTTGTAAAACTTATTTAAAAAATTCTATAGTTGTTGATAAAATTCATTTTTTATTTAACATTTTCTGTTTCAAAATTTAATTTTTTTTATCGCATCATCCATAATTTTCGATTCGAACTTTTTAAGAAAATAATTAATTATGAAATAAACTTTCTTGAGTATTTTAGAGTTTTCAAAAATTGATTTTTCTTAATTAACTAAATTATGAACGCATTAAATTCTTTTATTTTTGACTACTTATATTTTGAATTTTTAATATAAAAAAGAAAATTTTTTTATTTATTTATAATGTCTTTATTTATCTATTTTTTTTATTTTCGCGTTTACCATTAAAAGATAAAAAATATTACGCTCTGATGCACTAAAAATTCAAAAGACTGTTTTTTTTTTATTTTTTTCTTTCAACATAACCTAAAAAAAATTTTGAGCCATTTATCTCCAAAACCGAATTTTTCCTGTATATATTATGAAGAAAATTTTTATGCACTTCCGGTAGCATCAGAATTAAAGACAAAAAGCGCACATTTTTATGAATATGTTTAAAGATGAATGATTGGAATTTTCATGAGACCGTAAAATGATAGGTCTCATTCTTTGTGACTTTTAATTTTATTCGGTTTCAAAAAAATTAGAAAGTTTTAATGAATTTCAGTCATTGTTTTAGTAATCACTCGAACTGGTACCAG
>BLXL01010371.1:0-18560 GCA_023170135.1 Acarapis woodi
AAAGACACGATGGCAATGTGTTAGAGAAAAAAGGCGAAATGAAAACAAGAAAATTGTTTATGCCTGATTAATTTTCATGCGTTCAAAAGTTTATAAAAGTGAACACAAAAGCTAAGTAAAGTCAATTTTAATAAGATCTTCAAGCTGACTCATAAGAAAAGGCAAAAGAAGATAAGAAATAGATCAAAATTGTTTGTCAATTATACAAAAATTTTTTGAACTTACATTGATACGACTGATCATAAATATTAGAATGTGACCTGAGATTTTTCTAAAGATAAAGGTGATTTAAAAAAAAAGAAATCGAGCTGAATTATTGGGAAAATAATAAAATAATTTCTTGCACAAGTATTCTAAATAGATAATTAATTCCTTGAATATAAAATAATTTACCTGAAAAATGTGATATTGTAAATAATAGAATTGAGAATTAGAAAAGATTATAAAGAAAAAATACAAATTGTAGAATTAAAATCAATAAAAAAAAATCTCGATTTAATAACAAAACTAATCGACTTGATCTAAATCATATCAAAATTAATGTGAAAAAGCATGTGTTCCTTTCATCGCAAGACGAGAGTTACAGGGATTTTCTATTCATTAAATATCGTTTTTCGGATATCAAACAATTTTATCATACATTTATTATCAAATATTCTGTACGATTTAAATTATTCAAATAAACAGATAACGAACGTTTTACGAATGCATATTTAAAAATTAGTTCATTTTAATAAATAAATTTACAGGGCACACAAAAAAATTGATCAATATTAAAACTCACTTAAAGGATTCTTGAAAAAAGAAGACGAAAACTTCCACATGGTAATTAATCATATGATAAAAAGTCAATTTTCTTAAACATTTCGAATAAAAAATAAATTTAAGAATTTAAAATCAATTTAACTTCTTAATCTCGTTGGCTAATTGATTTTTTCTAGCGTTCAATTTATTAGAGGCATTTCTACCCTTCTCTTCAAGTAAATTATTTAATGTGTGTATTTCATTAAGTTTATTTTTACAATTATTCAAATCATCTAGAAAAACCATTAAATGAAGATCGGTTGCTAAATTTTTATCCATAATTTCGATTACATCCAATTTGTGGCCAACAGCTTTAATCTAATAAAATAAAAATCAAATAAATTTGTATTGGTAAAAAGACAAAGAACAATCGTATTGACAAACTAAATGTCAGAAAAAGAAATAGAAATAAAATTAAACTTACCAAGCCTTCCAAACATTCAACGTTACTGGTCATTTTAATTAAATGAAGTAATGAATATATATTTAATCTCAAACTTTAATTGAATAAAAATTTGACAGATTATGTTTAATCTGTGTAATTCAATTTTTATTATTTCAATGTTTTGTAAAAAGAAAAAATTAGAAATAATCAATATGTTCAAAGAAAAATTTGAAAATTGTAGTATTCTAATTTATCATTTTTTTTTTAAATTTTTTGAAATTAAAAAATTCAATAATTTTAAAAAATATAATCGCGGTAACTCAATTGAATCAATCTATATTATTAAATATTAAACTTAGCACTACAAAGAATTGGAAATAAACAACTTCGAGAAGAATTTGTTTGAATTTACGCGGATTCAGTCAAACTCTTTGCGCAAATACTTTCCAACTCATCAAAGGGATCATTTACTAATTTCTCTTTAAATACTTGTAAAAAAAACTCAATATTGGATCAGCAAAAAGAGTTTTATTTTCGAATTATTTTGCGAACTAATTTATTAGGTGAAACAACTTTCGATTACGATTTATGAGTAATCAATTCGATTTTCATTGATGTGTCAGTTTGAGTATTCAAACCACCTATGAATCACTATTTTTTATCTAGTGTGTAGCAAAACTAAATAGTTGTCTGTATTTAAATATCCCTATTTTTTGATTAATTTCTTAGAGATTTTAATTACTACTTCAAATCTTTATTTGGAAGGAATTTTATTTGTGATTTTCAATCTTCATAAGTATATGTTTTTATAATTTAGTTAACTACTTATCTCATTAGAATTTCAAAGAAAAAGTATCTATGTCATTGAAAGTTATCTAAAAATTTTATTTTGATTTATTAAGGTAAGCTCATAAGTTTACTCTGTTTGTCTGTCATTTTTATTGTATCGGATTTGTGATTCTTTACATTACAATAATTTTAGCATATGGAAAATTAGTCACTTATTTCGAATGTCATCAGATTAATATTAATTTATTTTAAGTTTTCACAACTCGTCATTTTCTTATCTATTTAACCATCATTTGCGAATAGCAAATATAAAGTTCCATTATATATTATGTACATCAATATATTAAATTCTGAAGTATATTTTTTTTACTCTCACTTAGCACTATTTGATACTTATCATTTTTTGTAATTTAAAATTTTTTAATTAAATTGTGCAAATTATGAAAAATTTTTTCCATAGTTTTTTTATTTAATAAAACAAGATTTCGATAATTGATATAAACATAAAAGATCTTAATGTAACTAGGAATTTTCGATATTTATAAAAAATATTTCGTTATCTCATAATATAAAAATAAATTTGTCTTCACTTGATAAACTTAAATAGATCTTCTAAATTATTAATTTTGATATTTTTGTTTTAATTGTGAATCAATCGCATGAATTTTTTCTCATAAAATTCATTTTTTTTTATATGTTAGATAAATCTATTATTTATATTCTTCAATTTTATTTCTATTTTTATCTTTATTTTTTGTCAATTTGATCGTGCAATCAATATTTGAATTAATTGATTCGAATTTACCACTTTATTAGCATTTATCATCTGCTATTTCACATATTTTGGAAATTTAAATTTTGCAAATTTAATCAATAATCAAAGTGAAAATAACAAGAAAATTTTAGCAAAAATATTGGTTTTCAGATTGCGTGATTTAAAATACCGATTTTTGATAATTTCACTTCAATCAGTAACTCTCATTTGTAAATTAATCGATGTCTTTTTCGATTAAAAATTTTCTTAAAAGATTCCGTTTATATTTTTTATTGACAAACTAATAATCAATTTCATCGAATAATAAATGATATGGCCAAATGATCGCTTATTAGATTGAGTCTGTAAAATTAATCTAGTTGTCATTCAGAATCTAGAAAATCTGTGATTCAATTTGAAGAAATTTTGCCTTATCAACTAAAATTCAAATTTAATTTATTGACAATATTAGGAATTGCTTTGACTCTGTCATGTAAATAAATAATCTATTTAAATCATCTATCAATGAGTAACTTACTATTCATAATTAGTGTATTTTTTTTTCTTTTTTTTAAAAATTACAAAAAAACTTTAAATTAGATTTGCTAAAAGTTTTACAAATTCAATCAATCAATCTCAAGTAAGCATTGTAATCACATACGCCAAGTTAGAATTTTCAAAAATTATTAGAAAAAAGTACCCATTTTTTTTGTTTTAAAATTAAAAACCTGAATTTTTTTTTGATTTTATAACAGAGATGTTTTGGCTTGCTAGTCGTAAATTTATTTATCAAACATTTAGTTGAATGCATGAACATATAATTAATGGAAAATTGATTCAACATATAGATCAAAGCACAAATTATAGTCGATGATAACTATTAATCATAAATTATTATTCATATAGCTAAAATTTTTTTTTGATAAATTGTTGCATTAATGTTTTTGGGTTTTGGATGATTATGAATCGATAAGAATACTCAATTGAATTTATGTAATATTAATTATCGAATTAGTTCGTTTGTTATTATCAGGTTATGATTTTTTTGATAATGGTTAAATTTAGCAAAAATTTAAATCTTATTAGTTTTAAAATTAAAAAATACCTTGAAATTAGATGTCACTCAAATTTTATTCATCAAGATGCATTTCTTTTTTTTTAAAAAAAATCCCCCGCTTCTCATACTTTTTATTAACACAATCATTCGTTTCTCAAAATCAGCTTACAGCTGTCTGAACAATTGGTGAAAATTCTAACGAAGTTTCTAATAGGAAAATTTTTAGCATTCTGTTATAGAAAAGAGAGAAGAGTAACTGCCCCCTCCACAGTATATGATTAGCAAAAAAAAAAAGCAAAAAGAAAGAGGTCGTCGTATGTTTTTTTCTCGTTTTATTTTTTCTTAATTTTCTTTTTATTTTCAACCATCTGCATAAACGAATAAATAATCAAGTTCGGTTCTCAATTGTCTTTTAGTGGCGTTTTCCACGAATCGATGATTATACACCCACTAAGCTCAAATTCAAAATTTTCATTCTTAATCAAAGTGAACTAATTAGTTTTTTTAACATTGGTGTACTTAACCCAAACGTCCATTGTCACTCTTGCTTCTTGATATGAATATTAAAAACTCCATATTTTGAATTATTTTATTTTTGTTTTTTTAATTTCGATTTGAATGTGATTCATTTTCTTTTCACCTTATTTGCTTTATAGTATTATCAACTTTCAACATTTGCTTTAGAAAATTTTTTGTGATTTACATTTATACTCTTGGTTGTTTTTAGTCCCCTTTACTTAGTCATCATTGTAATTTAGAAAACAAAAAAAAAAAACTTGAATGATCGCTTTTGTAAAATTCAAATTAGCGCCCTAATCACCTAATTTTCATAATTGGCCATCATTTGAAATTAATGACTCTAATTTAGAGTGTAAGTTTTTTTTACCCAGATATTATTTCATAATATTCATTTAAATTTTTCTAATAATCATCATATGTATTAACTATTAATGTTTTTGTTATTACAATCGTTTTTATAAATATTTGAGCACAATTCAAAATCAAACCTTAAAGTGGTAAATGTTGAAAATTATTACACAACAACTAATTGTGCAATGATTCAACAAATTTTTTAATTTAGAATTGAACTTCGATTTATTTGAAATCATTTTTCATTTTTTTTTTTTGATTTATTTGAATATACAATATAGTTTTTTAATATAAGCGCTTGTATTGCATAGAAGTACATATTTTACCTCACCCACACTTAGAATTAAGAAAAATGAATGATGCACTTGACGAGT
This sequence comes from Acarapis woodi, assembly GCA_023170135.1. Taxonomy (NCBI): domain Eukaryota; kingdom Metazoa; phylum Arthropoda; class Arachnida; order Trombidiformes; family Tarsonemidae; genus Acarapis; species Acarapis woodi. The sequence goes on from BLXL01010371.1 coordinate 5,034, forward strand.
CATGTCTTTAAATTAGAATCAATTTCAAACTTCGCACTTGTTTAAAGGACAAACATTAACTCGGAATAAATAATTCTATTTTTTTCTTTAAATTACAAAGTGTTTTGAATATTCGCTTCTTATCTAAATCACTAATTGATCTTCTATTTCGTCTTCAGATTTTTTTTTTCGAATGTCTTCTAAATAAAGGTTTTGCATTTCATAAAACGCATCCATTTAAAAATTTAAAAATCCATTGACTTTCATTTAATTTTGACACATCTGCATCAAAATGTCCCAAGTACTTCCCATCAAATTCACGGAACACACGCAGGTAAGTCTATTAGTTTTTATCAGTGATTAATTTAAAATTTGAACTTTTTGATTATATAGCTAACCTCCATCGGGATCAATGCTGCAAACATAAGCTTCAATACCTTAACTATGGAATCAGATAAATTTATTTGTGTTCGAGAAAAAATAGGTGAATCAGCTCAAGTTGTTATAATCGATATGAGCAATATAAACACTCCAATTCGTAGGCCAATATCAGCCGATTCTGCTATAATGAATCCGACATCAAAAGTAAATTTTTTCATTCGATATTTTATTGGAAGAAACTAATATTTTTATTTTACTTTTTTTTCTTTGCTCTTAAAAGGTAATCGCTTTAAAAGCAATGAAAACATTACAAATCTTTAATATTGAGATGAAATCAAAAATGAAAGCACATACAATGGATGAAGATGTAGTGTTTTGGAAATGGATCAATGTAAACACAATAGCTCTAGTTACTGAAACAACAGTCTATCATTGGAGCATGGAAGATGAATCTAAACCAAAGAAAATATTCGATAGACATTCTAGTTTAAATGGGTGTCAAATTATCAATTATAGAACTGACGCCAAAGTACAGTGGCTTCTTCTAATTGGTATTTCGGCTAAAGATAATCGAGTAGTTGGTGCAATGCAATTGTATTCAGCACAAAAGAAAGTTAGTCAACCGATTGAAGGACATGCTGCTGCATTTGCTCAATTCAAATATGAAGGAAAAACTGAAGAATCTACATTGTTTTGTTTTGCCGTTCGCAATACACAAGGTGGTAAACTTCACATTATTGAAGTAGGAAATAACCCAAACAATTCTAAAAAAGCGGTTGAAGTATTTTTTCCAGCAGAAGCATCAAATGATTTTCCAGTTGCAATGCAAATTTCCGATAAATATGGTATTATTTATTTGATTACAAAATATGGCTATATTCATTTGTATGATATTGAAACTGGCACCTGCATTTATATGAACAGAATTTCAGCCGAAACTATTTTTGTCACAGCACCACATGAATCAACAAGCGGTATTATAGGTGTGAATCGAAAGGGTCAAGTATTGTCCGTTCATGTAGATGAAGAAAATATCATTCCATACATCCAAAATAATTTACAAAATGCTGATCTTGCATTTAGAATTGCGGCTAGAAATAATTTGCCAGGTGCAGATGATTTGTTTATTCATCGTTTTAACACATTGTTTAATAGTGGTCAGTATGCAGAAGCTGCTGCAGTTGCCTGTAGTGCACCTAAAGGCATACTTAGAACACCACAAACAATTCAACGATTTCAACAACTTACGACTCAACCAAACAAAACATCGCCGCTTCTTCAATATTTTGGTATTTTGTTAGATAAAGGTCAATTAAATAAATATGAATCATTAGAATTATGTAAACCAGTTTTGCAACAAGGACGAAAACATTTACTTGAGAAATGGTTAAAAGATGATAAGCTTGAGTGTAGTGAAGAATTAGGTGACTTAGTTAAGGTTACTGATACAAATTTGGCTTTATCAGTTTACTTAAGAGCAACAGTTCCGCACAAAGTGATTCAATGTTTTGCTGAAACTAATCAATTGCAAAAAATTATCTTATATGCTAAAAAAACTGGTTATCAACCAGACTACATCAGTTTACTACGTCAAATTATTCGTTCGAGTCCAGATCAAGTTGCATCATTTGCTCAGATGCTTGTACAAGATGAAGAACCACTAGCTGATATAAGTCAAATTGTCGATGTTTTTATGGAATCTAATTTAGTTCAACCATGTACAGCATTTTTACTAGATGCCTTAAAAAATAACAAAGAATCAGAAGGACCATTGCAAACTAAATTACTAGAAATGAATTTAATGACTGCTCCACAAGTAGCTGATGCAATTTTAGGTAATAAAATGTTCACTCATTACGATAAAGCACACATAGCTCAGTTATGTGAAAAAGCCGGTTTACTTCAAAGAGCATTAGAACACTATACTGATCTGTTTGACATTAAAAGAGCAATTGTGCACACCCATTTACTCAATGCGGAATGGTTAGTAAATTATTTTGGTTCTTTATCAGTTGAAGATTCAATCGAGTGTTTACGCGCCATGTTAACAAATAATATTCGTCAAAATTTACAAATTTGTGTGCAGGTTGCAACTAAATATCATGAGCAGTTAACAACAACAGCTTTAATCGATTTATTTGAATCTTTTAAAAGTTATGAAGGTCTGTTTTATTTTTTGGGAAGTATTGTTAATTTTTCGCAAGATCAAGAAGTACATTTCAAATATATTCAAGCTGCATGTAAAACTGGTCAAATTAAAGAGGTAGAACGTATTTGTCGCGAAAGCAACTGTTACAATGCTGAACGAGTCAAAAACTTCCTCAAAGAAGCTAAATTAACTGACCAATTGCCCTTAATCATTGTGTGTGATCGATTTGATTTTGTACACGATTTAGTTCTCTATTTATATCGAAACAACCTACAAAAATACATTGAAATTTATGTACAGAAAGTAAATCCGTCTAGATTGCCAGTAGTCGTTGGTGGTTTGTTAGACGTCGATTGTGCCGAAGATGTGATTAAACAACTTATTATGGTTGTTAAAGGTGTGTTAATTTGCGCAAAAAAAAAATAAGCAACTTTTCTCATTTATTTATTTCGCTTTTTAAAGGTCAATTTTCGACAGACGAACTAGTCGAGGAAGTTGAAAAACGCAATCGCTTGAAATTATTGCAAAGTTGGTTGGAAATGCGAGTACATGAGGGTTGTGTTGAACCAGCAACTCATAATGCAATAGCTAAAATTTATATTGATGCTAATAATAATCCGGAGCGTTTCCTTAAAGAAAATCAATTTTACGACAGTAAAGTTGTTGGTAAATATTGTGAGAAACGTGATCCACATTTAGCCTGCATTGCTTACGAACGTGGTAAATGTGATAAAGAACTGATCAACGTATGCAATGAAAATTCATTGTTTAAATCCGAAGCTCGTTACTTGGTTAGACGTGGTGATCCAAATCTTTGGGATGAAGTATTACTAGAAGATAATCCATATCGAAGACAGTTGATTGATCAAGTTGTACAGACTGCATTATCAGAAACTCAAGATCCAGAAGATATTTCAATCACTGTAAAAGCCTTTATGGCGGCCGATCTGCCAAACGAATTAATAGAGCTATTGGAGAAAATAGTGTTAGATAATTCGGCATTTTCAGATCATCGTAATTTACAAAATTTGCTTATTCTCACTGCAATTAAAGCCGATAAAACACGCGTCATGGAATATATCAATCGTTTGGATAATTATGACGCCCCTGATATTGCTAATTTAGCAATTAGCAATCAGTTGTTTGAAGAAGCATTTGCAATTTTCAAAAAATTCGATGTAAATACTTCTGCTATTAATGTTCTAATTGAAAATATTAAAAATTTAGATCGAGCCTATGAATTTGCAGAACGGTGTAATGAACCTGGTGTATGGACTCTTCTTGCAAAAGCACAACTCACCGAGGGTCTTGTCAAAGAATCAATCGATTCATTCATCAAAGCTGGTGATCCATCAAATTATATGAATGTTGTACAGACAGCTCATAAAACTGGCAGCTGGGAAGATTTAGTAAGATTTTTACAAATGGCACGTAAAAAAGCGAGAGAAAGTCACATTGAATCTGAATTAATTTATGCATACGCTAAGACTGGTAGACTAGCAGATTTAGAGGAATTTGTATCAAGTCCAAATCATGCAGACATTAGTAAAATTGGTGACCGTTGTTTTGAGGATGGATTATTTGAAGCTGCTAAATTACTCTACACAAACGTAGCAAATTTTGGCCGTTTAGCTATCACTTTAGTACATCTCAAAGAATTTCAAGGAGCAGTCGATTCAGCACGAAAAGCAAATTCGACTAAAACTTGGAAAGAAGTCTGTTTTGCGTGTGTTGATAATGAAGAGTTTCGTTTGGCACAAATGTGCGGTCTCCATATTGTAGTGCACGCTGACGAATTAGAAGATTTAATAAACTATTATCAAAGTCGAGGTTATTTCGAAGAGTTAATCAGTCTGCTTGAAGCGGCCTTAGGACTAGGTATGTTAAATAATTCTTTAATTATTTGGTTCTGTTTTGAATGCATTAAAATGAATTATTAATTTTAAACTAAAATTTCAATTAGTTTGTTATTTCAATTTAATTTTATTCTTATAAATTTGATAAATTTAAGTGATTTCAAAATCAATAATTTATAATAACATTTGAATTCATCTATTCATTATTTTTTATTCTTAAACAAAAAAATACAGATCGAAGTCACATGGGTATGTTTACCGAGTTGGCAGTTTTGTATTCAAAATATAAGCCAAGTAAAATGAAAGAGCACTTAGAATTATTTTGGTCCCGCGTAAATATCCCAAAAGTGTTGAGAGCAGCTGAACAAGCTCATCTATGGTCTGAACTTGTGTTTTTATACGATAAGTATGAAGAATATGATAATGCAGTATTAACTATGATGTCTCATCCAACGGAAGCGTGGAAAGAAAGTCATTTCAAAGATATGATTACAAAGGTTGCAAATATTGAATTGTATTACAAATCGGTTCAATTTTATTTAGATTACAAACCACTATTGTTGAATGATCTTTTACTTGTGCTCGCACCTCGAATGGACCATACTAGAGCTGTTAATTTCTTTACTAAAACTAACCATCTACCACTAGTTAAACCATATTTACGTTCAGTGCAAAGCTTGAATAACAAATCTATAAATGAAGCCTTAAACGGTCTTCTCATTGAAGAAGAAGATTACCAAGGATTGCGTACATCTATTGATGCATTTGATAATTTTGATAATATATCATTAGCACAGCGCCTTGAAAAGCACGAATTAATTGAATTCAGAAGAATTGCCGCCTATTTATATAAGGGTAATAACAGATGGAAACAATCAGTTGAATTGTGCAAAAAAGATGGTCTCTATAAAGATGCGATGGAATACGCTGGTGAAAGTAAACAAACTGAAGTGGCCGAAAATTTATTGCTTTGGTTCTTGGAACGTAAAAATTATACTTGCTTTGCAGCATTACTATTTCAATGTTACGATTTACTTCATCCTGATATCGTGCTTGAATTATCGTGGAAAAACGACATCATGCAATTCGCAATGCCTTATTTTATTCAAGTAATGAGAGAGTATATTAGTAAGGTAGACGAATTAAAAGAAGCAGTAGATCAAAAGTTGGAGGAAAATTCACATGATAACAAACCTATCGTTTATGGAACTGAACAACAATTGATGATTACTGCACCTGGTATGATTGCTGCCAGTACAAGTGTGCCTGTTCTACCTAATAATCAGTATGTCAGCGCACTCAATAACGCTTATAATGCAGGTTACGGAATTTAGGACCCGAAATATGATCAATTTTTTTAAATTAAATAATTATATAAATTATTTTTTCTTTTTGTTTTAATCAATCTGTTTTTTATTTAATTAATTAGATTTGTAAAGGCCATTTTTAATCTATTCTTATATACTTTCTGCTGCATAAACACATCACTTTAGGTATTCCTATTTATATATATATAATTATATATATATTATTGGGCAAGAAACAATTGAAACAATAAAAATTAAGAATTTCGATTTTACTTTCTCCCCCTTAACCATTCATCCAAAACTGTATGTTTTTATTGTAGTGTAATTGATTGCAAACAACAGCAGATTATGTCAGTTTCAGATTTTCAAATAAATCTAAATTTTTTCTTTTTTATTTTGTATTTTATAGTATAATTTCATAGAACTTATTTGATCTTAATAAGTTTGGCTAATTTTATTAACTCACACGATAGCAGGTTTGTTGAATGCAAAATATTTATGTTTATAATTTTTATTTTACAAATACAAACTTAAATTTTTTTAAATATTTTGAATAAAAAAATCTGCGTTGATTTATTTTACGTTCGAAAATGTTCAATAATTAATTTAGCTGTTTATAAACAAATACACTGTAAATTTGTTTGCTTACCATTTGACAATAAGCGAAACTGTGATCATTTGAGCATTTGATTTTGACCTTTTGACATCTATTTATTAAGTTACTCAAACGGTTTGAAAACTATTTTTAAAATTAGATAATCTTTTAATAGGTGGTTATTAGCTTTCTTCTTTATCGAAAATGATGAATGAGGGCAATGTTCCTGAAATTACCGCTGAGTCTGTGAGGCCAAAATTTGAAAATCAAAAACGTCAGCCTTTTCCCCCATTGCCTGAAATAGGTCCTAAACCAGAGTCCGTCAGACAAGAGATAGCAGCTTCAATGGCCACACAATCGATACCATTATCATCTTCAGTTCGTGCATCTCCTGTCACTAACCCGGATCTAATAAGTGAAAAAGATAAAGAACGTATTGCTAAAGAAATACTTAATTATATTGAAAAAAATAAAAAAAAAACTAGAATGGGCAAGCCTAGCAAGAAGGAAGAAAATATAACTAAATTGCAAGCTATTTCAGCAATGATTGTTGGTGGTAAATTGAATTTCGCAATGAAAGTTGACGAGAAAATTGGTAAAGTGTCTCTTGAGTGTACAAATTACCGTACTGAATTACAAATGATGATTAATGCTATCAAAGCAGCCAAATCAATTCGAGGCATGAAGGGTCGAAAACGTTAGTAATTATAAATTAAAATTAATGAATATTATATTTATCAATAAAATTTTTTCATCACAAAAAGGTGGTCAAGGTAGGAAACAAACTCCTAACCTTAGACTGCAAACTTATAGAAAAAGAGCACAAATTTCTGCCGATAGGTCGCTAACTCCTGAAGGTATTTTAATATAAATTATTTTACTTTTATACATGACTTAAACGGAATCATATAAACTAGGATTTTTTTTCATTTAACTATCGAATTAGATGGACCACGTCGTAGACGTCAACCGCTTGATCCTATGACTCATCGAATTGAATCTCCATTTGATGAAATGGATATGCCTGAAATTCGTAAAAGAGTTGTGATTCCAAAAATGAGGTAAAATTTACCAAATAAGTTTTAAAAAAATATTCATCAAATTTTATGATTGAAAAATAATTTTTTATTCACTCAGGCAACGTAGACGTATGACACTAAGGCGAAAAACTAGACCAAGATCGAGAACAAGAGCTACAACTAGTCGTGGTCGTGGTCGCGGTCGCGGTCGTCGCCCTCAAGTAACTCGCAAAAATCGTAGTCCTAATCTTTCAAAGAGAAACGTAACAATTGAATCTGAAATGTCTCAATAAAAAATAAACAAAAATTACTGATATTAATTATTTTACTAACTAAAATTACCACGCAATTTCGATAGCTTTTTACCTTTTAGATTTTCGAAATTCATATGATTTAGATCAAAAATTACTTTACTAAATCAATAAATAAATAAAAATTTAATTAATTTGATTAAAAATGTTTTTTTTAATAAAATATATATGAATCAAAAATTATTTGAAGATGCTTATTTTTTTTAACATGGTTCAAATGATTGAATCGATTTAGACATTATCGTCCAAAGATCTAAATTTGATTGACACATAACCCCACCTCCACGTTTGGCTTGTGAGTGCACTCGATTTAAATCACCTACACAAACATAAGGATCTTCTTTGGAAACTGATATGGCCCATTTTGAATGATCGACTGTATATTTAAAACTGAACACATAATTATCTAAAATAAGATTTTTAGCCGCTTTTTTCATCAAATCAAACGTTAAATCGAAAAAACCTTTTGAAAGTTGTTCGGCTAACAAATTATCGTCTTGTGTTATTAAATCTTTATCAACTGCATTAATAAGTACATTCTCAACATTATAGACATGATACTTTGAGGAACAGTTAGATTTGAGAGACTCACCACTACCATCGCGCCATGTTTCTATGTATAAATTTTTTTCCAATTTCATTGCCACACAATCTTCATATATTTCCACTTCGTGCAAAGGACTCTTACTAAAACTATAAAACTCCACTCCATCCATACTATTTATTTTAACAGTTTGAATATCAATCATTGACCAATTTTTATCAATCAAACGCGACCAATCAGTTTGAAAGGTATTGTCGGCAAAATTGTGTGCGTAAATTATTGGACGCATAACAAGTAATTGATTGAGAATTTGATTTGTTATACTTTCACTATTTTCGAATGAGATGCATAACACAGTCTGACCATAATGCAAAGCACTTGTCGGGTATTCATAATGTTGATTTAATGGAGGTGGAAACTTGGGAATACTATGTATTAACCAAAAACCTTCATTTGAATCGAACGCAACTACTCCTTTCGCATGTGCAGTTTTTGAAAAACCTGTTGATTTATACAAAAAATAAAAATCAAATTTTATTTAAGTGGCAAAATAAAATGAAATTTAGAAATTTACCCACTAACGTTTTTTTGGATAATTTAGCTGAGCTTGGTATTTCATCATTATATTGAACATAATTAAACATTTGTGGATTAAGATAAATTTGATTAAGAGTAGCTGCTATTATTGAATTGTTATTATTAATCGATTTAGGTGAATAGATCCAATTTTGTTCAATTTTAATAGTTCTTGAAGTAACATAAACTAGTGTACTGCCGTCAGTTAATTCTTTTGTTAATTTTGGTAATTTGTATGCAATCCACCAATCTACCTCATGTTCATCCTCGTCAAGGCATCTTAAATTATCTGCTGACTTTATTAATAATAAAATGAAGAAAATTTTCATTTGGGTCAAGAATGTTCCAATCATTTTAATCATGAATTATTCAATAATTTAAAATATCCTTTTAAAAATTCATTAATTAACATAGAGAATTAGTTCATCTTTTTTTTTTATAATTATTCCGATCGAATATGATAATTAAAATAATAATAAATTCAAAGTTTACTTCAACATTACTTTTCTCAACATTAATTTAAATGTTTGAAAGATAAACAAAACTTTTTCTTCCGAGATCAATCTCGTGTGTGAATAAGGAATCTATTTCTACAAAATTTCAAAAATATTTCCTATATTTTGAAATTCATTCATTTGGTCGAATCATAGTGGGTCTAAATTTAATTTTGTAAATAATTTCACTCTCCTGATGTTTGTTGCCTGTTTTCAATTATTATTATTATAATATATTATATAAAAATGCTAATTCTTTCTTTACATGAATAAAATTCTTTTTTACTCACAACATTTAGATATAGGGTCAAAATTAATCATTCTATTTTGTAATTTAATGATTAAAAATTGGTGAAAATGGTTGCATTTAAAATCAAAAGAAATCGATTTTCAAATTCAAACTGATAAGAATGAATTATGAAAATTTGAAATACCTGCCTAAAATTTATGAAATTCGCAAGAAAAAAAATTCTTGCACGTTTTTATTTTGTAATACAATTAGTATTTGCAGTCTTGAAACGACTTTTGCGCATTTATAGTGAAAATTCAGTGAAGTACACAATACTTCGCATATCATATATCAATGGTTTTCGAATTGATTGATTTTTTAAAATAGAAATATCACCATTCAAAATTATCGGAAAAAAATTTTATAAAAAATTGAATGAAGCAATTTTGTAAAATTTTGACAAAAAATTAGAAAAAAAAATCATGACCCTCAATTGCAAGAAATAAAAATTAAAACCAAGAAAAAAAATCTTCCGAAAATATTAAACGATAGGTAGCGTTTTTTTTTTAAAGAGATAAATACTTTAATTTCTAAAAGAAAAATTATGTGTTTTTTAATTAAAATATCAATAAAAAAATATCAAATGATAAATGCATTGAACACAAAAAATTTTTTTTATGATTATAATAAGATTGACAAGATGAAAATTTTTTTTAGAGAATTTTACTGAAAAAAAAAGTTCAAATTTTTGCTCCATCTATTTTTTATGTCATCAATTCAGACTTATTTGTTTATGTTTTGATTTATTATTTTCACATGAAGCCGCATATTACTATCATTTTGAAAATGATTTAATCATCACACAAAATCAACCTTTAGAACATAATTCGAACGACTAATACGATAATGAAAAAATTTTCTTGCCTCATTGCGTCGAATTCTGATTGATTTCATCCTCTTTCTTCATTTTCTTGGCTAATTGAAAAAACTGTAAGTCATTTCGAAAAACAATCAGAATTTTTTTTCAATTTTACTTTTAAATTCTGTAATACTTGATTTCTTTTCAAAAAATTTTTTCATCATCAGAAAAGTATTTATTTGAGATATGTTCATATATATATATTGTATATTTATTTTTAATTTTTAAGACTATTTCAATAATATATATCAAAATTTATTGAACGTCTAAAATGAATCTAAGAAGTCTGCAAAGTTCTAATTGAAGGATAATTATATAATTATATTACTTCTAGTGATTTAGTGAATATTTTTTTTTCTAGATGTCAAATTGCTAGTGTAATAAGTTGAAAGACCTCAATCATCTAAATCTATTTAAAAACTTGAATAGAATTCACAATTGTCTATCAAGAACTCCACAATTATCGATCATCAATTATAAGAAAACTCCTCTTTTAAATAAGTTCATTATTCAAGCTACATTTGTTATGCATGAAAATTCTTTCGATAACAAATAAAAACAAATAATCAATAAAATTGATACAGAATGAATCAGCATCAAATTTTAACTGGAGCAGTCAATGCAGGAGACAATTGCTATTCGGTTGGTTCAGTTGAAGGTGTGCCTTTTACAGCCTATACGGCAGGATGTAATATTGTAATTTTAGCAAGCAATTTTCAGCGTGTACAAATTATTCCAGGTATACTACATGGAAACGTTCAAGTTAATTGCTTTGATTGTTCGACTGATGTAGGTAAAATTGCAGCTGCATATGGAAAAAATATTTGCATTTTTGAGCCGACACCTATATTAGATGCTAACACTGATCATAAATTGAACTACAAATGGATTAAAACTGCTGTTGTTAAGACGGATTGTTATGTGTCAGTGATATCTTGGAATCTGGAAGGCACCAAATTACTCACTGGTGGTAGTTGCATTCAACTTTGGCATTTAATTGGCACTGATAAAACCGAAAACACTACCGATTTAATAAATGAAAATATGTGCTTAAATTGTAAAAGTCAAATATGCAAATGTAGCGATAATCAAGCCGGTCTGAATTTCGAATGTGATAACGTTGATAATCAGGACAATTATTCAAATCAAGACAGTCTTCGATGGGTTTGCGTTTGGCAATGTTCAACAGCAACTAATGTTTGTTTTCTCAATTTTTCACCTGATGGTACACTTTTTGTTTCGGCTGGTAAAACAGATCGTCTAGCTAAAATTTGGTACAGATCAGCAGCTAATCATGATTATTCTAGTCAATCGAACATCATCGGTTCCGAAGCGATGCATAGGCGTCTCACGCCACACGCAAATAATGTAAATTACACTTTTGTCTACATCGTACATCCTAGAGCAATTACCGGTATTTGTTGGAGAAGGACAAGTAAATATATGCCAAAAAGTTCAGTTGCTAATATGCTAGTTACCTCATGTAAAGATAATATTTGCAGGTAAATCTTGTAGGATTCTCATTTTTCATTTACATATTATAGGTCTAATTCTTTGTTTTAATTTTTGTAGATTGTGGGTCCAAACACTATTACCTGAAGATGGTTTGGTTAATTTCAATTCAATTGAAGGTCTTGAACAAAATAGTGTTCCACGTGTTCATACGACCAGACATAGACAAAAAATAATGCAAAGATTAAAACATATGAAAACATTTAGTCAATTTCGTAAACGACATGTTTCTAATTTAAGAAATGAAGAAAATGAACCAAACCTCAATAATTTAAATAATCAACCGATTCCAAATATGCCTAATACCTATTCAGTGCATGATTTTCATTGTTTTGGCATACATGGAGCTACAATGATGCCAGGCATCCACTTTCATTTAGCTGCATCAATAAATGCAAAGTCTGATATTCCATTGGTTCCGAAACTTGAAGATGATTCAAACGAAACGGAGAATACAAGTGAAAAGAAACAACCAAGTTTTGTAATACATTGGTTAAACAACAAAGAGATGATCTTTACTCAACAAGCAGAAAAATTATTACAACAAATCAGCCGAAAAATATTCAAAGCTGAAACGAGTGCAGAAGCACCGAACAAAATTTCAGACAATGATGAAACAGATGAAAATTTAAGTAATGATGAAGAAATTATCAATAATAATAATGCTCGAACAAATGATAATTTTGAAAGTGAGATGAATAGCAGCACATTAAATGCAGAAGTAGGCAAAAAATTTAGGCATAAATTGTGTAAGAATGTTGGTACTTCAAAAAAGATGAAAAAAAAGAAGGAACTTATTCTTAAACAAATACAGGAAAATCATCAACAATTACCACATATACATCCTGATAAAACATCCGATCCAGACGCTGATCAAGAAAACTATCAGACAGGTCATGTTCGAAACAGCATCAATACGCTATCTTCATCACATTCAAACTTTGATCTGCTTTTGAATAATACACCAGCTGGTACTACAGTCACATCACTTGGCGATTTCATAGATCGAAAATTTGAAACCTTACTTAGAGAATGGCACACATCATATGATTTGCTTTTTTCGATACATCCAGTTGATGGGAGTCTTCTTGTTTGGTTAGTTGAATGGTTAGATGAATCATGTCCTGGTTCATTCAGACAAGCTCAAGTTAGTTTTTCTTCAAGAATACCAAATGCGATACCGCTTGGTGACGCTATTACTATGTCGCATAATGTCTCTCTCTATACTCCACAAAGTTTTCTTGATCTACGTTTTGTAATTAACAGCAGTAAACAATGCGCTGACGATGAGAACTATTGTGAATATGGATGCTGCAGAGCGATAACATTTACTACGAAAATAAATAACAGCGGTGATGATAAAATAGAAAATTCAGAAGATAATATAGATTCTAAAGAAGTAGATAAGAAAAAAACCGAAGATAAAAATGAAGATTATGATTTTTATCAAAATGATGAACACAGAGAATTAGAAAAGAATAGAATGCTACTTTTAACTCCAACTGTTTGTATGGTCACTAAACATAACAACGGTTCATTGAATCTATGGCATATCGGGTTTGCAGAGAACACTAACTTCACTCAAGTGCTAAGTATAACACATAAAAATAGAATTTGCGGACATCGGTTTAGAGTCAATGATATTTCTTGTCATCC
>BLXL01010372.1:0-17577 GCA_023170135.1 Acarapis woodi
AAAATAATCTAAATTTAGTTTTCAATTTATTTGAATTTCATACATTTAAGTTAAAGATTTAATACGTCGTTCCAATATATACACACATTTTTTCTAATATTCAATATTCGATACAGGTCATTTATATATGCAAGGACTGAATAGCGGAATTTATGTGCCTTCGATTTAATTGCACACATGATTTGATTTTAGTGATTTGTAAATATATTTATAATAAGTTATATCTCGTTATCGAATATTTGCAAAAATTTGTCCTCAAATTAAAGCTAACAGATTATGAATCGCGTATGTGTCAAAAAGCTCAATTTATGAATAATTATAATTTTTTTGATAAAAAATTTGAATTTAAACATTCTAAATTTTAATAAATCTGCACTATTATTTTTTTTTTTTTCGAACTATTCTGTCGAAATTGAATCAAGTTAAATTGTCTTATTGAAAAGCTAAAAAATAAACAGAAAAAATATCGTATACGTAGTGGCTATTTGTGTATTCTTTATCAGCAATGAATTTAAAAATAAAAAAATTATTTCTAAACATCTTAAAATCTAATAAAAACTATTAAGAAATTCATTTTCAGTAAATTTTCTAAGCTTATGAAGAACTTCTTGCAAATTACTAAAAGTTATCGTTTAAAAAAAGTAATTAAAAATTTTTAATATTCAAATTTTAGAAAGGACGTTTTATCGCTTTTTATCAATAGATTGTTTATACATCCACATAATTTTTTAAATTGTTTGCGATCGAAATTATTGTATAAGTGTTAATCATTATTTCAAGGTCTTTTTTCAAATTATTCATGAATAATTAAATAAATTTCAATTTTTTTGACTTATTGAGAAATTTTGGCAAATATTATTTGAAATTTCAAAATTTTTAATTTTTTTTTAAAATGCCAAAATAGTATTGAAATAGATAATTAGAACTAAATTAAAACTCTTAAAATATAAAAATATTCAGAGATTTTAAAATTTCGTAATTATTTTGGCAAAATCTAGCTATAAAATAAGACCTGAATTTGAAGTTGGATAGGAAAATTCAATTTTAATCAAATGTTAATTGAATTTGTTAATACTGAAAAAATCAGTCATTAAAAGATTATTCATCGAAAGCAATTAGGTTACAAAAATTTGTGAATCATCAACAATTTTAACGAAAAAGCTTCGCAAAATTACCTGTGTCATGTGGTTTTGATATAATTTTAAAAATTTTTCTTTCGACCTTCTGCTTTTCTCAATATATAACCGTTTGAGTTACTTGAATTTGAAGTTTACTAAAAGCGAAACACTATTTATCCATAAAAATCACATATTGATTGGGTGCATTTTAGTCAAATTCACAATATAATATATATAAAATTTCAAATTTTTATTTGTACTAATTATAGATACAATATGTTGATGCATTGAAGAAAAAAAAATTAATTCAATTCTTTTTAAGAATCGATGAAAAAAACCAGGTATTTGCTTTTTTGGAAAAAAATTTAAAACGATCAGTTAAATTTTATTTTTAATAAACTTAATGAATTTTACTTCAATTTAGGATGAGTAAAGGTTTTTTTTTTGAATATCAGAAATGCGAAATTCTAAAAAGATCTTAAAGATATTTTAAAAATCAAGATCACTTTTAAAATTTTCAAACATAGAAAGTGTTTAAAATTTTTATCATTTTGAATCATTTTGAATCATTTTGAATCATTTGCTTGACTAATATTTCAGTTTTTAATTTCAATTGATAACCTAAATATAACTACAATATTTTCTTTTGATTTATAATAAACTGATCTTATTGGAACTTAAATCTGTTTTCATTTAAGTATGTAAAATTTTTATTTTAAATCTATTAGCACGAAATTTAGTGAATTTTAAATCTGATAAATGTAAGCCGTTGATTTAATATAGTCGCAAATCAAATTCGACTAACTTGACACTGTTTTGAAGACTTGATTAGCTGTGATGATAGTTAAAAAACTCTAGAGTCATTCATCTCATTAAGCTATTAATTATTTGATCGTAAAGCCGTCATAAAAAAATTATGAATAACCATATTTTAAATGAACAAACTCTTTCATAATTCGAAAAAAAATTAATTCGCTTCTTTTTTCATTGAAAAGATTCATTGTTCGCTTATTTATTGCAATATTGAAAAAAAAATCATTTAAAAGAAATTTTTAATAAATTTTTTTAAAAATTTTTATAACTATTTGCGAAGCAGATTTTTTTGCAATTTCAATAAAAATCGTTTTTGAAAATACATTGCCAATAATATATTAGATTTTTACAATTTAATAGCTAAAATAAATATTTCGAATCTTCTTAAAGTTAAATTTCTAAATGTAGTTCATCATTTCTGTATAGCATAACTACAAAATTTTGTGGAAATTATTATTAATAATAATTATAAAAACAATCTTCAACTGATTGTCCACTGAGTTCATTATTAATTTGAATTAAATTTTAATCATTTATCAATTTATTATTAAGTATTTTATTCTTAATCAGTAAATTCAATGATCATTTTTAATAGGTCGTTGCAAATAGTCACATCTTTCGACTAATTTCAATTCAAATTTCAATCAATAAATTCAAATGCCAGAAAATGATAATCAACTTATATATATGTTTGAAACCCATTACAGACAATTTTCATAATTAATTCATTTCTAATCATACCTTACCATGAAAGAACTGAAATTAATTTATTAGTTGATTTTAAAATCATGATTTTTAAAATTTTATCTTCAACCTATATAAATTTTCTGTTGATTTTTTTAATTAAATAGATGCTGATATCTAAAAAAAGAAATTTATTCAACACATAAACATATTCTGGCACATTTTGTGAACCTGAAATATGCAATACTTATTTATAATTCATATATGAATAACGTTAGTCCAGAATATTTCGAAATTTTATGAATAGTAGAAACAATGTTAATATTAAATAAATTTTTCATTATCACTAAAAATTTCAAAGACCTAAAAATTTTCATATATTCACTTGCTTTCAATGATATCAGTGAAAAAAGTTGAAATATCATGTCATAAAGCATAAATTCTTTTTCCTTAAAGTGACCTAAAAATTAAAATAATAAAAATCTTAAATAGTTTTCTCAAAACTTATGTTTTTACTCGCAAGATTAGTAATTGTGTGACACAATTAGTGTTAAAAATCGTAGATATTTAAATTATCCTCCGTGTGCATTTTTATAAACTAAATGCATATACCAATCATATGCAAAAAAAGTTTATTATGGAGAAACACTAAAATTTTCATTATTTAACCAACCTCGTTGCAACCGTGAAAATAATAATAATAATGATATGCAGGTGATTTACATAAAAAAACACCGCCAAATTTCACTTAAATGACTTGGATAGAAAAAATTTATTTTTTGGAAAATCCAATCAACCAATAGAATTAGGCTGATTTGTGTGGAAAAAAATTTAAATTAGAAAATTGTGCTTAAAACACATTATGTTGTAAATGGCATCTGATTTTCAAAAGATCTCAAAAAATACAGATTAACATAAATAGTGTGCAAAAAATTTTCAATCTTAACTCTCTAAACAAACGTAGCTTAGCTATGAATTAAAAAATAAATCGTAAATTTTTATAAATTTCTTTTCAAGCCATGATGAATATAATCAAACTGTTTTGTTATCTAATAAGTTATTATCTAATGCAAAATAGCCAAAAAATGCATAATATTTTTATTTTTATTTAAAAGTTTAATTTCGTCTTATATTCACTTTTTAAGTACACAAAGTATACGATGATTTCGAATTTCTTCTTGTGTCTAGCATTGAATATATTAGCTAACTAAATTTGGCCCATATAATTTCAAGATCATTTAATGTTATTGCACTTTAATGACGAGAAAATCAACTGTCATGTAATAATTTATTCATAAGAAAATAATTTTAATTTAAAAAAATATTCGAATCTAAAATTATTTTCAGTGAAATTGTTTGAAAAAAAAATTAGTACGAAAGAATTTACAATAACAATTTAATTTAAATACATTATCAACAAGATTTCAAATACATTGTATTTAATGTATATTCTTAATCAAGAATTAATGACTAAAACTAGTAGCGAATCCTCTAAAAGAGAGCCTTCGGCTGAGTGCATAAAAACATGCGAATTTAGATATACATTCAATTTGAATCAAAAATATTCGGTGAGTGTGAAAATGTATATAAAATAAATAAGGTTTAAAAATCAAAAAAGATATATTAAGGTAATTTTTTTTAATTAATTAAAATATTCTAAATAAATTTAATCATATAGTATGATTCTGTTTCGACTATACTGATATTCATTCAAATGTTTAATTTTTTTTGTCAAATTTTTATGATTTTAATTTCATATTTTCACTTTTTTTACATCAAATTAATAATGATTTTTATTGACAATAGTGATAAATATGTGGATTCAAATTTCTTTTAACAAAAAAAAATAGAATAAGTCGTTATGTTAGGAAATAATATTTTGTTACTTCTTTATAATACGAATGTTTGGAATTCATAAAATAATTATAATATAACATTATTATTCAAATGATGTAAATAAATTAAATTTTGAATTTTCGTAATTGATAATTGTCAATTATAACATTATGATATATTAATTTATGATAATTTAAACTCTCACTAGATAAATAGAATAATATAAAAATTTTTTTATTTGAGGTGAAAAAGAAAAAGCTGTTTGTTATGAAGCACATATATTTTCTTTTCAATTGAACGTTTTTTTAATAGATATAAAAAATTAGACTCGCATTAAAATCAAATTTTCTGAAACGCTTATTACTGAAAAAAAAAAATGCTAACTTGAATATTACCTGTATAACCTTTATTTGCTGTCTAAAAGTGACTATTAAAAGTATTGACAAATATCAAAAATAAATAGTCGCTTACGAAAAAATAATTTTCTCTTTAATGAAAAGCCCTCGACCACTTTTGATTAAAGAGTATAAAAATTATTAGAAATTCTATCGAAAATAATCTCTAAATGAAAAAATCGAGAAGTTTAATTTTTTTAGATTGAATGAGATTGCAATCGAGAAAAATTCAAGGCGTATTTTCAATTGTAAATACTTTTATCATGGATATATTATCACTTGTTAATTACATATAGATTTTAAGAAGAGCAAAAAATAATAATCAGAATGTTTTTTTGAATTATGAGTCAGAAGTTATAATCTTGAATCTGTCTTATCATAATCTTATTCAGCGATCATAGTTTTTGAATTATCAATAGTTATTAATCATAAAATATTAAAATTTTTTTTTTAATGATGCTGAAAATAATTTTCGCAGAATTTACAAATGCTTTGGAATTAGGTTATTCAAAATACAAATGATTTAAACTAATTACGTCTAGTTAAATAATCAAGACAAGATGAAATATTTTTGTTTGCACTAAAATGAATTTAATTGAAATAACTTTTTTATAGTAATGAGCAACTCACTTGGCAAAATTTACTGAATTTTAATTGACTAATCAGTAGAGGTTTACATGTTTACCATTAATTATGATAAAGTTGATATTAAAGAAGACTCTCACTTTGATGCAAATTTTATGTATATGCTATCAGTTTTTAGAACATAAAAAAATAAATATATATATTATTTGTAATAATGCAAAAGTGAAAATATTTATTGAATATTAAAAATTATTAATAAAAATTTTTTACTTCAAAAAAGTTACCAAATAAGAACACGTTTGAAAAAATTTTTTTTTTCGAATTTTATTGAGAATAGGAAAATAACTTCAAGAAATTCAAATTTATTACTTCTACGTAAAAAAATTCTATAATTTTATCTGTCTATCAATTTTTTTTTACTACGAATTGATTAGTAAATTAAGCAAACAGTTAAATTATGAATAACAATATAAAATTTTTAAATTTTTTTAGGGAAATTTTTAAGCAATCTAGATTTCTAAATTATTATGAATTCAATAAATCATACAATCAAAATGATTTTAGAAGATTTCAAAATAAATAATATCAATTATAAGACAATTAAAGGTTTGATGATTTGTCACCGAATCATCAACATCTGAAAGTCATTGGATAAATGTGTATTCTTTTCATTAAATACCAAAGATAAAATTTCTGGTATCAGTAAGCAATTAAATTAATACAAAATGTAATTTAAATAGTTACACCTGATTTATTGTGCACTTTTCTGCGTTATTTTTAGAAAATAAATAAAAATCTTGTACTAAAAATCATTAAAAAACAACGATTAATAATTGAATTATTGAAAGAATTATGTTCCGCATCATTAAAGTTTTCGACTTATAAAATTTACAACCCTTTTAGTAGCCTATCAATTAAAACAGATTAAATAAAGGCAATTTATATTAAAATTAATCGGAGTAAAATAAGATTATTGAATTCGAAGATTCAACAATCCATGATTTTGATGAACGTTTAGGTACACATAATTTTCATTATTATTTTAAACGCTAAAATTATTAATTTTCCAGCATATTAATTAATAATTTTCTAACTTTTGGTTGCAAAAAAAAATTTTATTTACATATATTATTTAATAATGATACTAAATAAATAATATTTACTTTGATAATATGATAACTAAATCAAGCTTTAAAAATTTTTAGCTATTTAATTTAAGTGTTATAAATAAATTTTTGCGATAATATGAACTTCTTTTTCCAAGAAATGAGTAAAAAAATTAAAAATTTTCATTAAATTTTTAGACAAAATAATGAATTTTCTTTATAACTATTTTTTCATTTATTTGCAGTTTTAATGAATTGTGATGCTGCTAACATTTTATTACCAATTAAAAATGAATCCTTGAAATTCGAAATAATTCAATTACGAGACATTTTTTTCAACTAATGGCTTTTATCTGAAGAATTCAAATTTAATTTGCACCAATCACATTTTCAATCGTTTGGTAACGAACCGAAAAAAAATTCATTTCTCATCATGAATTCATAAATTACGATTTTATTTGTAAAAAAAAAACAAAAGTGTGAAAATTGCATTAATATTTCTGAAATCAAGATGATTTTAAAATTTAGATTAAATTTTATATTTGAAATTAGTAAAGTATATGATTCTTGTTTATAATTTTCATGTTAATATCAAATCATGAATTGAGGTTCATAATTAACCAAATGTTTTGAAAATTTAAAAAAAAATAACAAGTTTAATTTTTGAAAAATGAACAAAATTATTTATTTATTTATTTTAATTTGTTAAATAATAATAATAACTTCAAAATTATTTTCTCAATATTTTTTATTTTCACTGTAAAAAAAATTCATTTTTTTTCAAATATATATGAACACTTGAAAATTTAAAAAAAGAATTCATATGCAAGAATTCGATTCGAAATTCAAAAAAAAAGGTATTCATTTTATATTTATATGTTAATAATTACGAATTCTTAAGTCACAATCATTAGAATTTTTAAGATCATACTAAATATTGAATCATAAAACACAAATTTTTTACATAATACGATTAGGTTTTTTGATTACAATAAAATGATATGTGTTATTGTTTATTCGAATAATGCTTTTATTTAAAATGTGATCAAATTCAAACCCTTTCACCAATCAACAAACTATTGTCATCATTTTGAAACGGTTAGCCAATATTTTCACATATTCAGTTACTTGAGCATTGCTAAACTTTGCAAAAACAATTTATTTTTCTCGTCAACTTTACGACAACCTTGTGACAATTATATAAATTCCACAAAAAAAAAATCATAAGATTTTTGAATTTCTTTTCTTCATTTATTGAAAACATTTAAATTAGCAAGTAATCATTCGAAATTTAGAGCATCTAAATGTAATTTAATAAAAAGTAAAGTAACTGATTTAAATAGGCTGAGACACTGTTTATTATTATTTGATAGAACGATATTGTAACATGAATAATAGCACATACATCACAATTAAGTCAATCTAAAAGTAATTTTACAAACATTTGAAGTTTAATTTTATAAAATTATATAACTTTATAAAATTGATTCTATTTATAGTTGAACATAAAACACCTGTTGATCTGAATTTAACTATATAAAGTCATTTTATGGACCACACACTTATTATGCATAATCGATCCGAATATTGTCGAATATTGTTTGATACAAGTAGTATTAGAGACTAATGTACACATCGGTTGTATATAAATTTTTTAATTTTTTAATAGTCAATTAAATAAGATTAAATCAGACATCTATTTACAGTATGCATTTAAAATTTTATATACAACAAGCTAATTATTTTAATAAACTTTGATGGTACTATTTTTAATTTATAATTTATCCTAATACATTCGTTCAATCTTAAAGTTCCGTATTTCATTTCTTCTTTGTTGGTCATTTTTGTCAAATTTTCATTTGTAGACATTGTTCAATAAAATATTCTGTTTTAAAGGGATAATTTGTTCAATATTCAATTGATTTTCGTATCTAATTCGAACAAAAAGTATAATATGTATTGTGGAAATGTATTTAGAATGCATTTACTAAAAACACTATTTTATCAATATTTTGTAGCAGCGAAAGTTTAATGCTCATTTTAGTATTAAAAGCGGCAAAAAAATTATTTAAAATTTTCGTTTGTCGCTAACAAATATAAAGCAAAATTTATTTATATGTTGGAAAATTGATGTATTAAGGTGAACAAGAAAGATAAACAAAAGATTATTTGATTAAAAAATTGAGCTGACCAAATTAGTTTCCCAATTGAGCAATTAATTTATCGAAATAGTTTCAATTTTATTACGATTTTTAACATAAATATTTTTTTTAATCTTAAATATTACTTATCCTTATCTAAAGTCCAAATTAACTCGAGTAAATTAATTTATGCTAAATATAAATTTGAAAGGCTAGAAATATTCATTTTACCATATAATAGATTTAGAAACAACACTTAAGCATTTTTTTTCGATCAGATATGACTTGTTTTCTTTTTAAAACTGTAAAGCAATTTTTTTTTCCTTTTAAGCTTATTATTTACGCTAAACAGAAAAATAATTATTAATAATAGTGGTGATAAGTTGATGGAAGAAGTGGTTTATTACTTAATTCAGATACAGATACTGTAGTAGTATTCAAATTGATTAAAATTATATTGAAATTTTTCAGTATTTTGTATTGATAAATATTTATTGGCTATCTATTAAAAAATTAAAAAATACATATAAATATGCCATTTTGTTAATCTTTCAAGTTTCTTGAAGTACCTGACGTAAAGTTGTGAAAAAAAAAGAGGAGATATTTATTTTTTGCAAGAGAAGCTGAAAGTAACCAGATGTCAAAAATTTTTTTCATAAGTTATTTTTTGATGCTCATTGAATATACAAAGTAACTTACTTCTAGATTTCTGGTAATTTCATTTAAATGGACACTTCATATTTCATGGTCGTAAATCTAGTACTTCTAATCAACAAATTTTATATTCATAAAAGCCATAAATAGTTTACTCTCAATGTTAACTTGATGGATTCAATTTTTGTTTATCGAATGAGTGTGTTACGTTATGTTTTATGAAGGATTAAATTTTTACAAAGCGTAAATTTTATAAATTATTTTTTTAATTTTTATTTTTTCGTTTTCATTTTTCAAATTTTTTTTAATTAAAGTTTTCTAATATTAAGTCAATTTCCTTTTATTGATTTTGCTAAATTAAATTCAAGCATAGTATGATTATATGGAAATTAGCCATTAAATAGCTTGCGATATATTTATAGATGCCGAAAAATGTCGATTATAAATATTGTTTGCTTTATTTACTATATGGTTATAAAGCTTAAAAAAATTACAAAAAATTTTTTTCGATTTTAAAAAATTTTTAAGATAAATTGTTGATAAACTTTATTCAGGCTAACTAATTAATATACTAAAATTTAATATTAAATCTGATGCAAATGAGGCTGAAGATTTTTTTCACTATGTGAGTTCAGATTATAAAAGATATTCTTAGATTTTGTCCGTTTTATTTTAGGTTTTTTTCAAGTACATAACGATTTATTATTCAATTTGTGTAAGTGACTAAGTTGTAGTATTCATTAAAGAATATTGGGAAAAAGAAAATAATTATTTATCATATTATAACAATTAAAAGTATAAATATAATTTTCAGTAAATAGTACATGTCAAATTAATCGACTCTACCTAGACTATTTTCATTTTGACTATTTATTTTCTTAATCATTTTGTGCGGCTTCTTTGATTTTTTGTTTTCGTTAATTACGCATGTGGTTAAACTGAACTAATTTTTCTTTTTCCACTTTCTAGAAATCTGTTTATTGATCTATTTGAAAATTTAGCATCTAAAGTTTCATATAATAATTCTATTAGCATATGTATTGACTTTGTTAAGAAAAAATTATAAATTCACATGTACATACTGATCATCTTCAAACAATCGATTTTTAAACATATAGCATATATTTAAGTCTTCATTCAAAAATTACTTAAATAATATAAATAATTGCTTTCTTTCTTTACATAACGAAAAATTATTTTTGCATAATTTATTTGATGGTAATATTAATACAATTTCATAATTATTATCGCGTTTTACGAAATCCACAACAAATCGACGTGATATTCCTTAACTTATTATTAAATAAGTAGATCTCAAAGAATAGTGTAAGATCATCGGCAAATCTCTTCGAGGGATTACAATCAGGAAAAATATTATTCAAACAAACCCCGTTACTATCAAACTAAATTTTTAAATTATATTAGTTTAGTTTTTCAGCTTGAGTCAAAAAGTTTAAGGAACAAGTTTTTATGAGCCATTTTGCAATTAAATTGTAAAAGAAATTAACGCCGAATTAGGTATTAATCATTTATTTCAATCTATTCCTGATCAACTTTGTCTTATTGAAAGTCGAATGATGTGATCAAGTAATTGCTAATAAAAATTTTTCATATAATTAAAAACACATATTGTGACAATTTAGGGGGCACTTTTTATTTAAAAATTTCGATATAGCAAAAAAAATTGTTTTTTTTTTTATAAAGGTAATAAAAAAACAGTAAAATGTTGCAAATTCGAGTCTCGCTTGTTCGAAATTTAATTTTTCAAAGTTTTTCATATTTTTAACAGATTTAAATGAAATTTATTTACGGTTATTGATGACTAATCTTCTTTTTTGTTTGTTTAATTCACTTTTTTTCATTTGCTTTCAAAATTAAAATATAAACATTTTTGCGCTAAATTTTCTATTCTAAATTGAGTAAACAATTATATTTGAAAAATCTAGGGTTCGAAAGCACAAAAAAAATTTTATGTCTTACTGGAAAACTGTCCACTGAAGAGAGTGTTCGAACTTTGGACTTGTTTCAATAAAATTGCACAAATTTTCCTTCGCCTTTCAAACAAAGAAAATCTTACAACTTTTAAGAAACTAAATCTTAGTAGGATATGCATTGAATTTTGAAAAATGTTCCAATTGCTTTATTTTTAAAATAATTTTTATTCTTTGATCGTATAACTTGCATCACAACTATAAGTCAAAAGAGCAAAAACGCATTAAAACTTCAAATAAACGTATGATAATCAAAATGAGTGTATTTTGAAATGTAAAATTTATAATATGCAATTTATATTTAAATGAGCTTTTGAAAAATAGTAAATATAGTTGGATGTTTTATTTTTTGAAAACAAACTAAAACTGTTTTCGAAAGTAAAACGATAAATTGAGTTGAAGAGGAGAGTAAAAGGCTATTCTCAATTCGGATGTATAGATAAATATTGAGGAGCTGAACAAAAATTAAAATTTAATTTAAGACAAGAATCAATTAAACAATATCTGAAGGTAAAAAAAAGGACGCAATTTATTGATTACCAGTTAACCTAGTTATGCGTTGTAAAGTTTTTAAAATGGCATCTGGAGCGATAATATTCGTCTTTTTATTTTTGTATAACATTGTTGCGTATTTAAACTTTAGTTCTATTCATTTAAAAATTAGGTTTGCAAAACAAAAAAATTTGTTGAATATATAAGCGTCTATTATTTCAAATGAATACGTTATTCGCAAAATTCTATATAGTTTTGCTTTAAAGACTTTTGAACTTAACGTTTTGAGACATTAATTTTTGTAAAAGGCTAATCTCAAATATTATTACATTGAATAATTTAGAATCAACAGGTACTGTCACTTTGAGTTCTATCATTAATATGCTAAGAAAATATAATTCCATCATCTTTTCAACTACTTTTTTAGTTGCTTTTATAGCAATTTCAAAAAATATGTACGAAATATTATAACCATTCGTTTATGATTATTTGAAATATTTTTTTTTTTTTTTTCGATTTTCGAGAATCGAATATATGCACAAAGTTCGAACTTAGACAATATTTTCACCTAACTTTATATTCTTTTTAGAAGTTCGATTCGAGTCGGAGTGTTGAATTGCTTATAAAAATAATTTTTATTTTCTTAACTTGTTAATAGGCTGAATTTCTATTTTTAAAATGCTTGACCATACTTATTTAAATTTCTAATTGATGATGTGCAAAGTAAAACTTGAGCTTCAAATCATTTTTTTTTACAAGTTTTCAAGATAATAAAGAAAATAATTTAAAGCTCTGAAGTTCAAAAGTCACAAGTTCGCGAAATTCAAAAAAAAATTTTACATTATTTTATTTAATATTTTTTGAGTGGTCACAGTATGAAATAAATTATTGAGTTTTATTAAAATTAAATTTTAAATAAGAATTAACTATCATTATAATTTAATAAAATGTACTTTCTTATTTTCATTGAAAAATTAGAGAATTCACTCAAAATTATAATGACTAGGCTATGAACTTATTAAATGACTATAAATATTATATTATTATTGAATTTAAAATCATTAAATTTGATTTTTAATCATTTTTATTTTATAAAGTTTATATACAAAAGAATGATTTTAAATATCAATTATTCTATATAAAATTTGAACGAAAAATAAACCTTTTTTCAATCGAATTTTACACCTTTATTTGCGTTTTTTTTTACTTTGGCTGCTTGCTAATCACACGAACTTTCTTGGTTAGCATCATAATAATTATTATAATTATTCGAAATTGAAAATATGCAAAAAAACAATGCTCAAATTATGATTTCAGGTCATAGTTTTTGGGTTTATAATCTAATATATTTTAGAATTGAATCTTGTATCGTTTTTGATCAATTTTAATCGATAACCAATGATTTTAATAATATTAATAATGAAAATTCACATGTCATAATAACTTTTGAGTATTGATTTTATTAAATAATGTCCCTTGTTGAAGCTAATCCAAAAAATGAAATGCTTTCATAATAAATTCGATTAATTGATTCTCGTTCTATGCAACTTATTTCAATAATCAAAAAAAGCAAGAATCATAATCTCCAATATCGAAAAAAAGAAGATTCCCAAAAATTATTTCACATAATATAATATTATTTTGAATTATTTTAGATCTCTAATCTTCATTCATATTTTATACACATCCGATTTATTGTTTTCGATGTTGAAAACTCCTGAAGTGCAAAAAAGAAAATCGTAAACTATTTGATATGAACTTAAGCATACTTTATATCATTAAATAATATCTGTAAGTGAGAAAATTTTTTATTCTGAAAATATTCGATTTGTAGATACAAATTATTTTTGAGCTTTCAAGAAAGCCTAATAAAGATTACGATCTGGTTGATTGATTAATGTAAAATTTGAAAAATTAATGGTGATTTTAATGTGAACTCTAACAATTATCAACGATTTCGTTTCGTTATTTTTTTTTTTCAAAAAATTAATTATCATTTATAAACTTTTTTTTGTTAAATCATTATTTCTCCGCATCTATTCGTATGAGTGTATCATAAAAAGAATAAACCACCGTGTCATAGAATGTAAATTCACAGAATTTTGGAATGAAATTAAAAAAATATAATAATAATAAAAATTATTGATAAATCATATTTGATCATACATATAAATTTAAATGCTTACAAAATTGGACTATGAATGACAACAATTTCGAAAATTCGACTTAAATTTAATTTTTAGATATCAAATCATAAGTGAATTTTGATTTACTTCGAAAACTAAACCATTTTTTGATAGCTGTCTTTAATTGTTGGCCAATTATATTTCTATTTTGAAATTAACATATGTCATGTAGTTATAGGGTATCAAATGGCAAAAAAAACAATTTACTTGACTCTTTATAGATGTCGAGACAAAAGCCTAATTATCCTACTCAAAGTAAACTTATGATTTTTTTTAAAAAACGTTCAAATTATAAATTTTATTTTCACTTTGTTCTTTTATGAAATTTCCTATTTATCCATAAAATACCAAATTTTGATTTATATAATAATTTTCAATACCTGACGAGTGCTTCAAAATCGGCATCTTACATATTTAGGGACATAAATTTTATCTCATTAGATCTTATATGGTGAATATAGAAAAATTATTAGAACAGTATATTATGTATACATTTTGTCCTTGGTAATTGATTAATTTAATTCGCCAAACGATTTATATTATAATTTTTGTTCGTTTGTTATTTGATATAATGATCAATTTTTTTTCTTGCAGAATAAGAGCACATATTTTCGAATAATAAAGTACAAGTTATAATTCTCAAATAGATATTTATCATAATAAATTTCAATTATTCATTGATCAAACTAAGGATGTTTTTACATTTTTTTCACATTTTTTATATATATTCATAATATTTTAATTCTAATTCCTTTCATTATTCATTTTCACAAAATTCAATTCTTGAAAAAAAATTCACCCAATAGAATATTCAGTTCATGTTCTTGTTTATATTTAAGAGATGAATAGAATCTTTTTTATTTGCATATTCAATATATTCGAAAAATTATTTTTTGAAATCAAATTAATTTCGCTTAAATTTTATTTGAAAAATTAATCTCATATTTACCGATCAACCGATTCGAGAACGGATAAATTTCAGAAATAAATTTTATAACTTTATTTTTATAATGATCATGTAAAAATCATAGGTTTTAAAATAATTGAATTTGAATTCGTCTTGTTGTTAATTAGTAAAAACTTACCTAATTACATTTTTTTCCACATGTTTTGAAAAAATAAATTACCCGAAAAATATTCATTCAAATATCCATGTTCACAAATGCATATTGTAAACGAATATGACACGCTACGTATATTAAGTGTTTAAAGTAATTAAGAGATTTAGAATTGAAAAAAATTATTTAATTATTTGAAAATACAAATATAGTTAGATAATAAATTTTTACAAATTTTAAAGTTCATAAAAGAATAAAAATTATATTAAAATAAAATCATTTAAAATTACATTAATTTTATCGAGTCAGGAATTTTAATAAAAAAAAAAATTATGTAATTTAAATTTTATTCACAAAAAAATAGAAATTTTTGGATTCTAAAAAGAAAACCGAAAATTCAAGTAACGTTTTATAAATTTAGATGTGAATTAGCATCAACAATGGGTTGACAATAATGAATGAGCATTTTTCAAAATATGGTCTAATAACAATATACAATGATATAATAGACTGGTAGAAAATATTCATCAAACTTATTAATAAAAATTGAGAGTAAAATAAAGTGAATAATTTCCACAGAATTTATGAGAATTTATAGATATATCTAATAAGTTCAATATGTCGTTTGCGATCAAAACTAATATGATTAATTAACAATTTATGGTATTTGAAGCAATGAATTCGATTTTGATGATTAGAGATAAAAAAGTCCCTATTAGAATGATTTTGAAAGAGGATTTGTGATTTTATCTAAAATAGTATTTTGAATTAGCTTTTATAAATTCATAATCTCATGGAGGTAAAGACACGCTGAGTAAAAATAACAAGATTGAATATGCCGATTTAGACAGAATAATAAAAATATAACCATAATTAAATCTAGAATGAGAGTATTACATTCACTAATGATTGCAATAATGAATTTTGATTGAAAATCAAATTAATATCAAAATCTATATTATATAATTATAATACAATATGTTATGATACATTGTAAAAGTTTCTTTATTTTGAATGATTATTGAGAAAAATACATGTAGCAACACTTAAAAATTTAACGTCATTCAATATGATTTTTCTTAAAATTGATTCAAATTATTATTATTAGCATATTTATAATAAAAATTTCTAGATGTTCATTTATTCAATCTTATTTTTAAAGTTTCATTCAGTCAATCGTCAGATGAGACGTTTTTCATAAATGAATCAATTATTTGAATTTAGTTTAGATTACAGAATGATGATTATATAATTTTGGTGATTTAATTATTATAACAAAAAGCAAAAAACATTTCTCATTTTAAGTGGATACAAAATTTGTAAAATTTCATGATGAATGGAATGATAAACAGAATAGAATGGGATATTGAAATGCTGCATTTATTAATTCTCGATTTTTGAATTTATTTATCATCTTAAGTTAAAAATAATAGAACGTGTTGAGAGGACAAACAAACAAATTGAAATACAAATGCACGAATCGAAATTTTTCAATATATTTTTTTATCAGTAGTTAATAAATTACCATCTAATTTTGTGGTTTTACGAATGCTATTCTTGTTAATTGAACGAAAAGTCGATAAGAATTTTTCGATTAGAAATCGTGTTCAAATTAATAAGCACCATACATAATTTTCTCTGAAACACGTGAAACGATTGGAAAAAAAAGTATACTAATTTTATATATTTATATCGATTTCAAATTTTTCGAGACAATTCATCGTTAAGTTTCTTCAGAATTTCAAGATATGAATATATCTTTAGTTTTTATATTTTTATTCCTATTGTTGCAAATTGATTTACAAGCTTCGTAATTTACAGTTATCTTTTTGAAGCTGCTTGATTTTTTTCGGATTTGAAGAATTCTTTTTGCCAAACTAATCGTCGTTTTTTATCTTTTTTAATTTAAAATGATTCCGAACTAATAATTTCGAAACAATTTTTCTTCGTCAAAATGATTTGTCAATACAAAATATATAAACTGGAAATTTATTAACCATTTGAAAAGATTGAATATTTCAGGCAAAGAAATTTTATTTTACTTTTAAAACCGAAATTTTTTTGTTTTGATGACCATGTGAAGGATACAATCATGTGACGATGAAGAGCTTGTATGTACCGATTGGTTAAACTTCTGTTTGATTTGGTTAGTTAGGACACGTTGTAGACCTGATTATTTTTAATTTTTTCGATTATTATTCGGCATTTTACAACTGATATCAATTAAGATTTTTTTAACATCTTAAAACTTTTATTCAATTTGTGCTTGGCAACAGAATAATTTTTATCTTTTCTTATATCGACGAATAGATTAAATCAGTAATTGCTGTTAATAATGTTTTTTTTTTGCAAAAAACACACGTTTTTCTACATATGAGTAATCTTTTTTTAAAATTTTTCAGATTAGGATTTTGTCCGTTTTATTTTAGGTTTTTTATTAATTTTAGGTGAGAAAAAAAATAAAAAATCTTATATGATGTATTATTTAAGTTTTAATTTTCGTAACGTAAAATCCTAA